>WEKX01019071.1:678508-744103 GCA_013390025.1 Pitta sordida
GGTGTGGGGCTGGGGATGCGGGATGAAGGAGCACGGTGCGGGATGCGGGAGGATGGAGCTAGGGATGCGAGGGTGCTGGGTTACTTACGGGGCTGGGGATGCGAGGGTGCAGCTAGGCGTGTGGGGTGCTAGAGCACAGGGCTGTGAGATGCAGGGGTCCAGCACTGCAAGGGCTGTGAAATGGGGATTTGGGGCTGAAGAGGTGGGGATGTGGGGGTACAGGGCTGGGAATACAGGAATGTGGAGGTACGGTGTTGGAGTTGTGGGGGTGCAAGAGTGCAGGGCTGCAGGATGCAGGAGTACAGAGCTAGGGATGTTGGGGAAAGGGTTAGGGGTGTAGGGATAGTTGGTAATGGGTCTGAGGGTCCAAAACAGTGGAATGCAGGGATATAGGGCTGGAGATGAGAACTGCAGGGGTCCAGAGCAGCAGAAGGAAGGAATACAGAGTGGGGAATATACACTGCAGGGGTACAGGGATTCAGGGCTGGGAGTGTGAAATGAAGTGGTACAGGGATTTGGGATGTGCACTGCAAGGATGCGGGGCTGTGGGATGCAGGTTGTGACAATATGAGGCAGTGGGATGCGAAATGCAAGGATATGGGTCTCTGCTAGCCAGGCTGCAAGGGTACAGGACTATGGGATGCAGATTGCAAGGATATGGGGGTGCAAGAGTTGCGTAAAAATGATGGGGTTCTGTGGGATACAGGGATAGGGTGCTATAGACAGGGGATGAAAGTTTGCAGGCTGCAAGGTTGTACAGCCATGGGATGTGAGCTTTAGAGGTACGGGTTGAAGGGATACCAGTTGAAGGCTGCAAGGATTCAGAGCTGTGGGATCAAGGGCTATGGGATGTGGTGTTAGAGGATGTAGGAATACAGGACTGTGGGACGTGAGGATAGAGAGCTGCATTACACAAGATGCAGGGAAACTGGGCTCCAGGATACAGAGATACAGGGCTGTGGGGTTCACAGCTGCGATGATGCAGGATATGGGAATACAGGCTGCAGGATGCGGGATACACGACTGTAGGATGCGGGATGTGGGAACACGGGAAGCAGGATATGGGTAGATGGAGCTTCAGGATGCGGGACTACGGGAAGCAGGATATGGCCAGACAGAGCAGCAGGATGCAGAGACACAGGGCTTCAGGGTGTGGGGATGTGGGATTCAGGATATGGTTCTATGAGTTTTGTGGATGGGTGATTTGGGCTGCATAGGTGCAGGGCTGTGGATGTGGGATGCAGGGAAGGAGGCACACCAGGGGCTGAATTGTGCCATGGGGCAGTGGGAAGCAAAATCTCCAGCCCTGGCAGAGGGGTTCCTGCAGCTCCCCTGGGTTGTTGAACCCCCATTCTCCCACAGCACTGAAGTGCTGGGCACAGCCCAGACTTGCTGCTGGGACATGGGAACAGCCTTGCTTGGGCTCCCATTCCCTACCCAGTCCTTGTCCTTGCATTGGGATCCTGCTCAGGTGCCAAGCTACCCGAGGGAGCCCTTCCTACAAAAGGGCAGCCTCTCCCCAGGTGTCCGCATGCCCTGGCCAGCACCGGGTGGCTGAGCTGCTGTTACAGAGCTTTTCTTTCCCCTACCAGGCCAGTCGTGGAAAGCACTGAGTGCCAGTGACAAGCGTCCCTTCGTGGAAGAGGCCGAGCGACTGCGAATCCAGCATCTCCAGGATCACCCCAACTACAAATACCGCCCAAGGAGAAAGAAGCAAGCCAAGAAAATCAAGAGGATGGAACCCAATATCCTCCTGCATAACCTTTCCCAGCCTTGCAGTGACAACTTCAGCATGAGTCACCATGGCGGCAGCCAGCCGGGCCACCCCCAGCCTCCCCCACTTAACCACTTCAGAGAACTCCACTCCATGGGGTCGGATATTGAAAACTATGGCTTGCCAACTCCTGAGATGTCTCCCTTGGATGTCTTGGAACAGACCGAGCCGGCGTTTTTCCCTCCGCACATGCAGGATGACTGCAACATGATGCCCTTTCGCGGCTACCACCACCATCACCAGATGGAGTTTCCCCAGGAGAAGTGCATGGGGCGGGACGTGGCCGTGCCCTACGCACAGACCCCCTCACACTTGGCCGATGCCATGAGGACTCCCCATCCCTCCAGCATATACTACAACCAGATGTGCTCGGGAACTCAGAATGGGCTTTCCGCCCACCTGGGCCAGCTCTCCCCGCCGCCTGAAGCCCATCACATGGAGAACGTGGATCACTTGAACCAAACCGAGCTCTGGACGGATGTTGACCGCAATGAGTTTGACCAGTATTTGAACATGAGCAGGACTCGTCCCGAAGCCTCGGGACTCCCTTACCATGTCTCCCTGTCCAAAGTGACTCCTAGAAGTATCTCCTGCGAGGAGAGCAGTTTGATATCTGCCCTGTCCGATGCCAGCAGTGCTGTTTACTATAGCCCCTGCATCACCGGTTAGGTTGGCCCCACCACCTGATATGTGCACCAGGAGAGCTCTGACTCTCCTCTAAAAGCAAAAAGCCATCCTCCTTTAACCACAAGCTCCATCATATTTAGATTATCTCATTAAATGCATCGCTTTCTTGTTTGTTCTTTTTTATTTCGATGATTTTTTTTTTTTTAGAGGCAGACCATGCTGAACTCACTGATATACCGTATAACTATATAACACAGATAGACGCCTTTCCCCGCCACGCTCCCTGCTCCAGCCCTCGGCAGGGCACAGCTCTCCCATCAGCTCCAAGGGGCATTTTAAAGCCAATTCCCATAAGTCCTCGCTGAAACAACCACAACAGGATGAACTGAAGTGACCTGTCCCCAGTATTTAACCCAAGGGCAGGCGAACTTGTAGCAGGGGGAAACTTTTAGGAAGACTTTGCCGAGGCTGTTAAAGAGTCAGCGCCCATTAGGGGTGGGCTTTAGGACAGTTTTTACTGTATTCTCAGCAATATATTTTAATTGGGCAACAAAACTATATTTTTACTAAGCATTTTTATATATAAAATGGTATTTAATGTCTTTTGGGGGTTTTTTATTAGACTTTTAAAAAAACAAATCAAGGGATATCCATGAGATCTAAAGCATTTATGTAGCAAAGCTGGATTTAAAGGGGAAAAAAAAAGGAAGGGGAGAAAAAAGGAGATATTTTGTCAAAAGGGAATGACAGTGTAAATATTGTGGAACAATTGACTGGAATTTTGTACAAAAGAAAAATATGACTGCAAACACTTTTATTGTCTAGAACTGTATGGAGAGCGAACTGTTTTATACTGGTTAATTATTAAAACATCTTCATATAATTGTTCCCATCTTGTGTGCTTGTTGTGCGAACACATATTTTCCGCAAATACATGTTGTCCCAACCATTTCCAGATTTTTGTATCCGTTGATTAATGTTTTGACAACCTGGCAAATGTATTAATTTCCAGGCTGCTGCCCACCCGCCCTGTCAGCTGCCTCAGGCTCCATGAGTGTGGCTCAGTTCGGCTCGGCTCAGCTCAGCTCGGCTCAGCACAGGATGGTGGCTCAGGATGGGATGCTGGCAGCCACCCCACGGCACCGTGCTCTGCCTCCCAGAGATGCACTCTGCAGGAAAAGCAGCTGTTCTCAGATTAAAATATAATAAAATATGTGATATCCTCCTCCAAAACAAGCCTTGTTGTGGTCATTGTTTTGGCAAGCTGGCAGCGCATCAGTGCGTGGTCCCCATGGCTCTCCCAGTTTTCCCATGAACCCCCCCCAAAAATAGCACCAGGCTGCTCTGACACCTTTGCTCTCATCCTCAGAGCTGGAAGAAAACCCCATGTGCCGGAGTATTTCCACCTCCTGGCCTTTGCTGGTTGCTTCCAAGCTCCAGCAGCGGCGGGTCTTGCCGAGCCATCACCATGCCCGGCCGGATCCCGCTCAGAGCTGCTGGTGCTTTGCTGAGCTTCAACCCCCTCCTGTGAATCACTTTGTGATTTACAGTATTTTTTTTTTTGTTCAATTTGAAAAGGAGAAACAACAATCTGTTGCTTAAAACCCAGTGGCATCCGTTCCTTGAGCGCCGAGTGATTTAAACCAGGCCGATATCACCAAAAAAGGCTATTTAAAAAAAAAAAAAATTAAAAAAATTGAATAGAAGAAGAGGTTTTTGGTTGTTGATGTTGGCAAAGAATTGCCTTTTAGGGGAAATGGATATTTAACAAATGACATTAATTTTCAAGCTTCTCCTAAATTAAATTCACATTAGTGTTAACAGGACTCAATCCCGACTCACTTTTTTTTTGGTTGTTGTTGTTGAATGTGAAGCGCTAATAAACGGGACCACTCCGGGGGCTGAGGACGCGTTCCCATGGAACGCCACAAAGGCGCTTCATTGTCTTTCCATATACAGTATGTAAAAAGGGGGAATACATGGAAAAATGACCTCACTACCTACACGGGAGGGCTGGCGGGCGCCCGGCGGGTGCCAGAACCCGCACTGCAGCAAACAAACACAACACCAAATGAGAAGCATCCTGTGCCGCCGCCGATGACTATGAAAGGAAGCAGCCGGCTATGGGCTCCATCCCGCTCTGCTCCCTGAAGCGGCCTGGGAGGAAGGAGGTGAGGGGGGGCTGGAAAGAAGAAAGCCCTGAGTTATTTTCCAGCCCTCATCTTCCAGGTACCTTCCAGGCGAGGATGCGGTCACTTCCTGCGGTTCAAAGCAGCGATGTGCAGGCTGGTCCTTGCCCATTGCATCATGGAGGAAGCGTTGTCATTTTTCTTCAGCAGAAATTCCCTTCTTTCCCCATAGCTCAGATCATGCCGTCTTGCCTAGGATCTCAGGGTGGCTGGAGAGGAGGGATTTTTTGGCCAAAGTGCAATTTGGGTGCAGCATGCCCTGGTTTCAGGTGCTCAGATGGACACAGACATGAGCTTCCCAATGTACCTGTGCTGCAAAACTATTGAAAATGGTTTTTAAACTGAAGGATGGTCAATTTAGCTTAGCTATAAGTTTTTTAGAATTAAGGTGCTGAGGCCCTGGCACAAGTTTCCCAGAGAAGATGTGGCTGCCCCATCCCTGCAAGAGTTTGAGGCCAGGTTGGACAAGGCTTGGAGCAACTAGGTCTAGTGGAAGGTGTCCCTGCCCATGGCAGGTGGGTGGAAAAAGATGACCATTTCACCTCAAACCATTTTGTGATTCATGCCTAAGGATGCTGCCATGGGGCTAAGCAGGTACCAGACTGAGAGCTGTGACGGATGCTCATTCCCATCCGTAAATGCACCAAGGATACACCATGTTGAAGTTCCAGCTGCTGCAAAAACCCCATCTCACTGGCCGGCCCTGCCCCAGGTCACAGGGAAAGAAGACAAGAAAAAATAGAGCAGGGTCAAATACCAGCAGGCAGAAGGATCCACACTGTACTCTGGGGGAATGCCACCTCCTCCCATCACTTGGTGTTCTGCACAGCCTCTGTCACCTGAAGTCACCCAAGAAGAGTCCCAAACCAGCCTGGTTAGGGCTGGTACAGACCCAGCAGTGGTTTGGTCAGATGCCTTCCCACATTGTCAGTGCTGCAGCATCATGGTTTAGCCAAAGCCAGGACAGGATTTGTCTCTCTCCAACTCCAGGTTTTGGTGGGGACGGTGAGTATCAGAGCTGATCTGACTCCATCAGGAGGGCAGAGATCTTAGCAGACCCTGGGAGAGGTCCTGAGTCCTAGGGAAGGGTGTTGGATCCTTGACCACTAATTTTATATATTCTTGTTATATTCTTAAATATTGGTTTTATATTTCATATGTTACTCCTATAGTTATATATTGTTTTATACATTATATATTATTTTTATTGTATACATTATTTTAATATTTAATATTTGATATTTTATATGTTTTCAATATTTTACATATAACTTTTATATATTTTTAACATACATATTATTTTTGTCTTTCCTCTGCCTCTGTCTCCTTACAGCCACCCTGGGACCAGGAAACCATCCCCCAGTGTTTTCTTTCTCTCTGTGCTGGTGGCTCAGGTGTGACGTGGGACTGGAAATGGCCGAGGCTGACATAGTTTGGGGATGATTTCACTGCCGTTATGGCTCAGGCTGGGGCTGTTACTGCGCAGCCCCTTCCGATTTTTATGACTTAATCTCTCCAAAGCTCGAGGCCGGATGGTTTGGGGCTGGGGAGGAGGAGCAAGGGGCTTTTAGCAGGTCGTTACAGCAGAAATATGGAGAAGGTATTTGACAGGTATATGGAAAACCTGACAGCCCATCCTGCTGCCTTTCCCAGGATGTAGGAGAGGGGGAGGCAGTGCCAGGTCCTACCTGGGTTTAATGGGCAGGTGACATCTGCCCTGTGTCTCCTGGGCGTGTGGGGCAATGGATTCCATCCCTGTATGCATCCCAACACATCCATTTGCAAGCATTTGTGCTTATCAGTGTGAACCCATGTACAAACACACGTGCATTCATCTGCACACGCATCACTGTGTGCATCCATGTGTGCCTCTGTCTGTGGATACACGTCTGTGTATACACACGTGAACATACACATGCCTCCATGTCCGTGTGTGCATCCATGTGTTTGTCCATCGCTCTGGGTGTGCATCTCCACGCCTGCACGCGTGCATCCATATGTGTGCACTGCTGTGTGCATATGTTCACATGCACACACGTGTGTCTATGTGTGTGTATCCGTGTGCACACCCATGCGCGTGTGTGTGTGTGTGTGTTCTGCGGGAAGTTCACGGGCCGGGTTTATAGACGTTCTGGTTTTTTTATGGTGTTACAGAGCGCTCGATGACATCACCCAAATATTAAAACCGCATGTGCCAGCCGGCCCAGCCCGGCGACGCGCGGCTCCGGGCCCACCGCTCTCAAGGCTGAGGCCACGCTGGAGCCAGGGGCAAGTGGGATGCACGGGGCAGCAGGCAGCAGCTCCAGGGCAGCCAGAGCCATTCCAGCCCAGAGCTCACCATCGGGGAGGGACCAATGACACCACAGCCTCCCTGAAGTCATCCCAGCTTAAAAGTGAACAGGGAATTAGAGCCTCTAGGTCCCTTTATTTTGGGTGTTCACTGTGTGGGAACACCAGTGGGAATGGGAAGATGTTGGCAGTGCTGGTTCCCCACTGTGGCACCAGGCAGCTGCTTTACAGACCGTGAGGAGATTTACATTTTCCCCTGTCTTCCACAAAAAAAAAAAAAAAAAAAAAAAAAAAGGATTCATCAAAATCAAACGTGTTTGTGGGAAACGGCTCCAAAACATTTCCTGACTCGAGAAAAAGAGCATTGGAAAAAAAAGTGTTTCCAGGTTTTTTTAGATGGGAGGAAAGCCTTTGGAGAGGTAACAGCATTCTGTGGTGGGAGGTTAACCAAAGGGAAAAGGTTGAAATGCAAAGAAAGTTTTCAACTGTTCCCAGAACAACCTTTCCTAGCCATACAGAAGCCAGGTTCCCAAACCTTCCCCAACTTTCTTTTTTGCAGCTCAGTTTGGGAAAGGAAGTGTTTGGAAATCTCAGTGCTCCCTGCAGGACAGGAAAGGCCCCATTTCCTCTGTGCCGTGCCCAGAGTGGCTGGGCAGCAGGGACACACAGGATGGGGCTGGGTGCCCTTCCCACCTCTGCTCCTGACAGCAGGAACACTGAGCTCTGCTCTGCCAGCTGCCACAAGAAGGAGAGGGCACATTCCTTCTCCTCCTTTGGAGCCGCCACAAAGCCCTGAACCCCAGTCCCCCAACCTACACCAACCATCTGCTCACCCAACATCACACTGGGGGCCCCTTTGGACTGTGAGGGAGGCAGATTTGGGCCTCTCTGCACAATTTATGGGGGATCTGAGGGCTTCTCCTCCCCACTGGCCCTCAGCCAACTGAGCCCCACAATATCTGTCAGAACCTTCGTGCTCCTCTTCTGAGCCGTGATAACAAAGCTGTGATGTATCCAAAGGCCAAAGGGTCATGGAAGGGTTGGGAGTGTTCTCCAGAGGTCACCCAATGCTATCCAATAGAACCCAGCCCAACACAATACAACTGATACAGTGCGGCCTAACCCAACCCAATCCACCCAATACAACACAACTGGACTCAAACCAGCTCAGAGCAATCTGACATAGCCCCATCCAACCTAGCCCAACCAAAGGCAGCCCAGCCAAAGGCAACCCAACCTATCCTAACCAGCCCGACCCAAACAACCTAACCCTTCCTAACCTACTTCACTCACACGACCCAACAAACCTATCCCAATCTAACTCAACCGAACCAACTCAACTGAGCCTACCTAATCCAACCCAACCAGCCTAACTCAAGTTCCTGTGCAATTAATAAAGCAAGTCTCCCCATTGCCTCCTGCACAGCCAAGCACAACTCTTCTGGGATGCTGCAGTGGTTTCAATGGAAACCTCTCCCTCCTCCTATGCTCGGCAGCCCCAGGGGGGGTGAGCCCTGCAGGGAACTGAATCATGTCCCCCCCACCGTCACGGGAGCGTCACAGACTGTCTGAAGCTCGTCAGGAGAGTCAGGCCAGGCCGCGCGGGGCCGTTCTGGGAAGCCATCCAGCCATCCGCTGGAGAGAGGAGGCTGCCTAAAAATGACTCTCCTGGCTCCTCTCCACACTCCGACCGTCCCATATGGAACAAATGTACATTTTCCATCCATTGTTTGTATTTTGCATTTAAAGAAAGAAGGGGGAGGAAAAAAAATAGGCAGCAAGCAAGCGGGCTATACATATACGCAAAGCATTGGTGACAGCAGATAGGCCCCATCGCAGAGAGGGAGAAACGCTGGCCAGCGTTCAAGAGACTCAAATGTATGGTATGAAACAATAAATTTTAAGTGTGTTTTGACATATTTGGTGGTCTCTGCCTCATGCTTAATGAGCACTGGTCCACGTTGTGGGGGAACCGCACAGCTCGGGGTGCTTGGCAGGCTGTGTCAATGGCCAGCCAGGCTGGAGGTAGACATTGAGGTGGTCCCGGCATGTGTGCCTCAAGGGAATGGGGCACAGGGATGTGGCATGGGGAACTGCACTGGCACGCCTGAAAGAAGGGATGCTATGGGTACCGCGGCACCTCAGCACCTATGGGGGACAAGTAGTGATGCCGCCTTTCAGGAAGAAGCATCAAGAGGTGGAGTTGGGTTGAATTTGATCAGAGGGGGACACACAACACAATGGTGATATCCCAAGGCAGCATCCCGCCCCACCACATGGCTTGGGCAACCTGTGCTCCCGTCTCCAGCCTGGGTCCCGACCAGGTGACGCTTCTTTGCCTGAAGGAAGACCATGGGTTCCCATATCCTCATCACCAGGGGTAAAAGGCCTGAGGGGATGGGTGAAGCCACAGAAGGGAGTGCAGCCCTCCCGCATCCCTCGTCTCTGTGCCAGGCTGCCCGGCTCCCCCCGTCTGACAGGGTTTGATCAGAAAGATGGACATGAAAGTGGAGCTTGGCTCTGGTTTCTCTCTCATTCAGAACATTCAAAAACTATTAACTGTGGTGGGGGTAAGCAGGCAGCTGGTTTTAATATTGTGCTCTTCCAATTGTGTTGGGTTCTTTTTTTTCCCCTGCTTTTCGCGAGCACTTTAAGTGACATGGTTACATGTATTTGATTAAAAAGCTGTAATTCAGCGAGTGCATTTTCTTGTACTGTACAAAACGGCTTAAAGACACAGGATTTATTTACGGTGGTCTCCCAGTTTTCCAGCTATGCAAAAAGACAAGATGACAGGGAAATCACAGGAGGGAGGATGGATAATGGCAGAGGGGGACATGCAATCCCTCCCAGCTTTCCCAGTGCAAGGAACATGATTAAATCATTTCCTCCACTGTAAGGCTCAGCCCGCTGCCACCAGCCTGGTCCTTGTGGCCATCCACTGGTCCCAAAAGCACAACCTCCTTTTGGTGTCTCCAGATCAGGTCTCAGCTCATGAGGGCTGGCAGAGTGGACAGCTATGAGGGGACGCCTACATTTGTCCAAACTGGCCCCCTTCTTGCCTGCAGTGAGATGCTGCAGGACCTAACTGGGGGCAGGAGGGGAGATTTTTCCAACGATGCCCATCAGCTGCCTGTGCAGTGATGCTGCCAGCACTGAGGAGCCTGTCCCAATCTGGCAGCTCTATTAACTAAGGAGGAAAAAGCCTTTATGAGATCCCAGCAAGGAGCCATGGCCTGATGCTGCTGGGAGCCCTGGATCACCTCCCGTTAACCCCAGCGTCTCCCATGGCACAGGCACAGACTGGAGCCATGTTCACCCACATGCTGATGGCTCCTACATTTCCAAAATAATGCATTTCACCCCAAGAAAGCAGTCATGGAGATGAACAGAGAGACAAGGGCTGCTCTGCACCCCTCAAGCACCATGATTACCCCTTTTCCCAAAATTACCCCATCTCCCCACTCTGCTGGTGTCAAAGAGCTGCAGCATGGTTATAGCGCAGCCCCTGCACTCCACCACATCCCTGGGCTGGTTGCATTCCTCTGGTCTGGGAGTCAAGCGTGTTTGTGTGCGTGCAATGCTGACCCCACAAACCCAGCTCCACCCAGCACAGCTTCACCTTTCTCACCCAGACTTATAATACAATTACATAATAAAAATTAACCCAGCAATGTTTGCACCTCACCTGCCCCAAAGCCACCGATACCTAGCCCTGGGGACATGGACACCAACCAGTCAGGACCACCCTGGGAAATCCCAGCCTCCCCCATCCCTGCCTGGGGGGCCGGAGTCTGGCTGGCTGCCGGCCATGCTGAGCCGAGCCGTGTCTCTTCCTCAGCTCGCTCCTGCCCGGGGATCACCTGCAGTTCGGTTGATTTATGAACGGAGAATTTTTCAAGCTCTGTTTCCTTTTCATTGTTGTTTCAGTTGCTGCGCTCGCTTCCGCCCGCCTTTGAATAACTCCTGCCACACTGTGAGCGGTGAGAAAGGCACCGAGTAAACACTCACACTCGTCCCGGGAGCCGGGGGGCAAGAGCCCGAAAGCAGGGGGATCTGCCCACCAGCTGGTCCCACCTGTAGCTCATCTCCGAGCGAGCAGAGCCCCAGAGCAGATTCCTCTTTTCCCGTGGCTGCAGTTTGAGATAGGGGAGCAGCATCCCTGCCTCACAGCACAGCCCCTGGGAGGTGGCAGTCCCGTGGGGATGCTGCTCTCTCGTGCTGTGGCTGGGGCACAGGGGTTGCGGTGGGTGGTTTGAGTGGAGCGACCCAAAAATATGTCTCGTAGGGGGAGGCTCATTGCCTCATGGAGGGCAGGGACCCCCCACCCAGGCCTGTGCCCCAGCACAGCTGGGCTGAGCAGTGGTCCTTGGCTTCATTCCTGTCTTCATGCCCAGATGGAGGAGGACTCCCACCGTGGTGCAGAGAGGATGCTCTGGAGGGAGCTTGGGTTGATTTGCAGCAAAACCTCTAAAGGAAAAAAAATATAAAAGGAAATGAAAGAAACCCCAACCGCAATCTCAGCTCAGCCCAGGAGCCACATCTCCACTGCAGCCACCTGCCACCCGCCTTCACCCTCCTTCCCAGCCCCATCCCGGGACAAAGAGGAACCCCCATCCCGGGCGGTGGGCAACTGCCCATCCCAGCCTGTGCCCATTGTCCTGCCCTTCCTCCCCGCGCCTCTCAGCCCCCCGCCGGCGCCCCGGGGCCAGGGGGAAAACAGGAAGCGCTCCCCAGCACGCTGCTGCGGAAATGAGACAAGCGGGCTGGAGCGGCGGCGAGGACGGCAAGAGGAAGCGGACAGGATATTTGGAACTCACGGCGAATTCTTGGGCTTATCTCTGCGCCACAGAGGCCCAGGAGTCCTTACAAAACAGCGCCCAGCTGGAGCGAGGCCCGTGGCTGGGGACGCGTCCTCATCCCCAGCGCCAACCCCAGTACCCCGTTCAGCAGAGGGATGCTGGTGGCAGGGAGGGAACACCCACCCAGGGTGGTAGGTGGCACCTGCATCCCATTGGCGATCACTGAAGGAGCCTGATGCCTTGCTGCAGCTCCCAAGGCTTAGAGGTCCTCAGGTGGCACGTCCCATCCTCCCCAGGGGTCTGGGGATAACGGCACTCCCCAGCATCCTGAAAGCCTGTCCGAAAATCTTACTGCTTTATGATCCCTCAGGCATGAGTTCCCCTTTTCCCATGGGAAACCATTCCCTCTCTGCCCACAATCTGCACTGTGACACTTTCAGTTCATCATCTCCCCTTCTGCCCCCGCAGGCACCAGCAGCAGAGCCGAGATGTGGGATGCTGGTCCTTTGCCTGCGCTGCCTTCCCTGCCCACAAAGGGTTACGGCCAGCCCGGCTTGCTCAGATTTTGCCCTTCCAGCTCCTGCTCGCCTTTTTGGTGGGTTTGAATTATTTTTCATAACAATGCCCTGGTACTTTATATTCAGCGCACCCTGGCTGGGTAATAGAAAGCGGGTCCGTGCTCGGAGCACCCGACCCAAAGGCAAAGCAGGAAGCTGCCCGCTGCGGGAAGGGGAGAGGGGCTGGAATGATGGCATCATCCCGGGAAGCTGGGGCTGCTGCCAGCGCCCAGGGATCCACACTGGGGCTTTGGTGGGGTCAGCTCCTCGTTTATTAATTGGTGGTGAAAATCAGGCAGAAGCCCTGCAGCGGGCAGCCGAGGCAGGCGGAGCACCCTGGAGTCAGCGCTGGGAGCTGCTCGAGATGGGCATCACCTTCCTGGAGTGTCTCTAACCCAGTAGGGACCCTCCAGCCGAGGACTGGCTGCAAGGAGGCACCTTTGGAGCTACAGAGTACTGGCGGTGGGGCGCTGCCCGCGGATGGGACCCGCCGAGGAGAGCTGCTGCAGCCACTGGAGCCAAATTTGGTGGCTGGGGTGGAGGGGGGCAGGGTGTGACGGGTCACCCTGGCAGAGGCTGAGACTCCTCCTCTGCGGGGAGGAGGACAAAGGATGGAAGCGGCTGCCCCGTTGCAACATATCCCCGGCGAGCACAATGGAAATGCCATCCTCCGTCTTGTGAAACAGGAACCTCATATGATCTCGCTGAAGGCTTGGGGACACTCTTGTAGGTCTGAGCGTGACGGTCCTCGGGCTCCTTTCTCTACCCGCAGGGGAATAGGGACAGCGGGGACACCCCCAGAGCATCCCCGCCCTAGTAAGGACCCAGCTGCCACCACTGTCCCCCGTGGCATGCTGGACCCGCTGGCGGGAGGAAGGTGATGACCTGCCACACACCCCGAGGACCCCTCCCAGCCCCACAAAAATGCCGTCCCACGAAGGCACACACACAGAGCCTTGCTGAGCATCCCCCTCCCGCTCCGCTCGAGGTCTCCTAAATAAACTTCGTTCTCTCTTTATGTTCTTGACCCCAGATTTAATTAGACCCCCGTTTCCTGCCTATATGAAAAATCACTTCCCCGAGCAGGTGGCTGTGATACTGCGGGGGCTGTTGTTGTTTTCTTTGGGGCGGAGGGAAGGTGGTAAATGGGGGGAAGAGTTTGTTGTTTATTTTTATATTTACAAAGCGCAGCTTTTTCCTGGTGCCGGGCATCGGAAGAGTGGCAGGATGTGACCTTCATCCATCTCCTCCTCGCTCACACAATACGACCGCGAGCTCCGCGGGNCAGCTGGGCCCCGCTGCTCACATTGGGAGAAAAAAACAGAAAAAAATAGAGAAAATAGAAAAAATAGGAAAAAAATAATAGCAAGGTTGCCGGTTTCCTCTCTGGAAAACAAGGGGGAGCTGAGCAGGACAGCAGCGTGGGAAGGAAAGAGAGGGGTCCCGTTGAGCCCCTTGGGAGCCTCCCCTTCTTGGGGTGTGGCCAGGGCTGGCTGCCTCCTCCCTCCCTCTGTTTGTGGGGCAAAACAACCCTTTTCCCCCATTCCTGAGGCAAGTGAGCCTTTCCCCCCGTGTGCATGGGTCAAACACGCATTTGGCCCCATCCAGCTGCAGTGCTGGCTTCATAGGGGGCAGCAGGCAAGGAGAGGGTGCAGAAGACATCTGGTTCCCTCACCCTGATGTGATGGGAAGCACCCAGCAGGCAAGAGCCCACCCAAATCCCAGCACAGACTCACGGAGTGTGTGCTGCTCCCTGTCTCCATCCCATGCAGCTCCATCGGAGCATCCCAGTCCTTGTGGGGGGCTGCAGCTATTTGCTGGCTCCTACGGCTGGGACTGCTGGAGTGCTCAGTGTGGAGCCAGCACTGCCCAGCCTCCCTGTGCCCAGCGTGGGATGGATGAAGGTGTAATGAAGTGAGATCTCTTTGCTTTCAGTCTTCTCAGGAAGAACTATGCAGCCACAGGCTGGGCTGCTGCTCAGTCTGGGGAGAGACACACTTCGATCCCAGTCCCATCCGTTTGTGCAAATGAGTGTCCACAGTGGTGAAGCTGCAGGGACAAACATCTGATGTGACCCTCAAACCAGTGATGGCAGCCATCTGGTACTTGGTGGTGGCATCGCTGCCCCAAACAGGGAGGAATTGCTGCAGGATTTTACAGGGACAAAGGGTTTGTCATCCAGGAGCATCTTCCCCAAAGGGTCCCTCAGCATGGCTGAGCTCCCCTCGGAGCAGCCCAAGAATCCAGGCCAGCACTGCCCAGGGAACTTGCGCAGGGGTTGGCACAGCCAATGCCACCTCCTCAGTACTCCCCAGTGCCACGGCTTGACATAGCCCCAGAGCCCAGCGCTGCAAGTTGGCTCCTCCTGGCTGTCATGTCTGACACCCTGCTTGCAGCCTGGATCCTGGGGCAGCATGGGCATGGCACATGGAACAGCACAGTGTGGAACAGCACAGAACAGCATGGTATGGTATGGTATGGTATGGTATGGTATGGTATGGTATGGTATGGTATGGTATGGAATGGCATACCATGACATGACACAATATGGCACTGCATGGCACATCACCAGGGCTACCCTCACACCCAGACACACTACCTAGAGATGCCAGCACCTCGGGGCCACTTTGATCTCACCCTGGTCAAGCACCCAGCAGCAGAGCAGGGGGTTTATCATTTATCCACAGCATCCTCCCTCCCACAAGCCAGTTGGTCCCCATCCTGCTCAGAACCCCAGGCAGAAGCAGGTGCAGCTGTGCCGGGGTGCAGCATCTACTGCCCCAGCACAGACCACCCCCCCACACACACCCCGAACCCTCCAGATCCACAGCTCCACCCAGGGACCCCACCTGCAGATCCTCTGCAGATCCTCTGAGTGCCCACCTGGGTGCAGGGCTGGGCATGCTCATGCCAGCACTGCCCAGCACAGTTGGTTATCCTTACATTTGGCATCAGCCACTTCCATTGGGCTCCATAGGGGAGAGAGAGAGAAAAGGAAAACTCAGCTCAGGGCAATTTAATAAGTTCAGTGTTACGAGCTGGGGAAAAGCTGTGGAACACACAAGTGGTAACGCAGGATTAATCTTTCCTTTAGTCTTGGGAATTATGTTTTCATTAATCCTAATTTTTCCAGATGTTTCACTCCTTATACCATGTTCTTCAAAGCCTCTGTGGCTGCAAATTCTAATGAAGCCATGAGAACATTTTAAAGAGAAAGATTCAAAGCTTAAATTGCTTCCTTTTTTTTTTTTTCTTTTTCTTGGGTTTTTCTTTTTTTTTTCTCCCCCTCCCTCTTTTCCCCCCCAGTTGGGCTGTCGGGGAGTGCATGCGTGTGCGGTCCCAGCGCCTCCACATGTTGTGTTACACAATGTGCTAACAAGATGGAGAAGGCCACTCGGACCGCGTGATGCCGGGGTGACGTCTGTTCAGCTCTGCGTCCCCCCCCTCCCCGTGGAGGACCCGGCTGTGAGGGGCTGGGGAGGAAGGGGTCTGGCCCCCTGCCTGCCACATGACAGCCGGCACCGGGGCTCTCGGGGTCACAGCTGGTCCAGAGCTCTTAAAACACTCCCGGTGTTCACTGTCGGCTCACTTAGGCACTCGGTGGGTGGTTGTGTAGGACCTATGGAGGGGATGGAATAAAGCTGGAATTCCAGGGGAGTCCAGAGTGCTGGCAGGATCTTTAGGGAATGAAGAATTTTGGGGTGCTCAGGGCTGGAGGGAGCAGCGGTTTGAAGAGTGATAGCAAAGCTGGCAGTGCTGCCGGCAGTCCCTTCTCTTCTTCATCCTGCAGGGATGAAGCTGGAACTCCTACTCCCTCCTGCCCAGCAGTGGGTTCCCAGCACCCATCTGGGTGCCAGTGTATCACCACGGCACGGGAGCAGCCAGGCACTGCATTGCCTTAGCGGCATTCCTAAACCTCGCACCTCTTCAGGCTTCCCCATCCATCCGCAGCCCGGCACAGCCACAGGATCCGGCCGTCACTGCCCAGCATCCTCTCCTCGCCAGGAGCCCTCATGTGACGCAGGAGGTCGGACAAGATGATCGTAACAATCCTCTCGCTCTCCAGCACCCGGGATTCAGATCCATGTACTTATATGGCCTGCAGAACGCGGTGGGAGCATGACCAACGTCTGGAAATCCAGATACGACTAGATCTCTTCATTAGTAATTTCTTGTACATGACTTTCTAGACCATGGGGATTTGTTAAATTTGCAGGAGTGTTTCTCACAGTGCCATGGACTGGCTGCTGCCAGCATATATTGGCTCAGATCTGTCAGATCCTGTTGCCTTATATGACCCTCGGTTAATTCAGCTTTTCTTTGTATCCAGCCCTCAGCGGGGAACTCCTCCAGCAGTCCCAGCGTGGATCCTGCTAAAATGGTTCCCTAGTCCTCCTGCCATAAAACAACTGCCCCCCCCCCCCACTGAAAGGGGGATGTGGGGGGTGGAATTCAATGCTCCTCTCCCTCCCTGCTGCCCAGGCCCTCGCCAGATGCTTCCTCTGTTCCTTCTCCTTCAGTGCCGAAAGAAAACTCTCTGTGCTCGGAAAATGTTACCAGAGCGACTGGGCCTTCTTCCCGTGGGGACAGTGGCATCCTGATGGCACACCCTGCACTGTAGGGTTAATCATTCGCTGCCTCCAGGGGTGCTCCGGGGTCATGGGGGACTTTCACCTTCCCAGCAACCTCTTGGAATTTCAACCTTTTTTATGGGTGCCATAAAGGTTATTTTTTAATCTGTGCCCTGGTGGGGTTTCCCCCCTCTTTGCTGCAGTCTTTGGTCGGGGGAGCACGGGCATCACTGTTCTTTGTTCCTCCTCTGATACGGGAAGTGGAAAGGCTCATAGGATGGCCTTTTCCCAAGGGAAGGGGATGATGGTACCCAACAGCTCGTCAAAGGAGCTTGGTGTTTGTTGGCCCTGTGGACGCAGCAGAACCGAGGGTGTTGCTGATTGGGATGTGAGGGGCTGTGGGTCATGGGGAATCCCCTCCCTTGGCTTCTGCCCCTTTGGGAGCCTGGAGGAGCATTCCAAATCCTCAGGTGCTGCCAGAGAAAGATTTTCAAGTGGAAAAAGCTCATGAGTCCAAGGACATCCTGCTAGGCCTGCAACTCCCTATCATCCACTGACCAAGATAAGGAGCTGATAAGGATCCCCGAAGCACTCCATCCCCAAGCACTGAGCCCAGCCGTGCACTGCTGCTTCCCTATGTGCCCCACTGGCATCTGCTGACCCAGAACACAGAGTCCAGTGAGGGAACCCTGACCTCCCAGTGCCCTGCACTTCCACCCCTTGCCAGAGTGACAGAGAGATCCAGGATGACATTTACATCCCAGACCTCCCAATGCGCTCCTTGTCCTTTCCAGCAGATCTGGCAGTGCCAGGATGCTCCAGGATGCATCCCTCTGGCATCTTCCTCCTTCTCCTTGTAGGAGGCACTGTGTCATAACCTTGAAGTCTTCCAAGCACTGTTTCTTGAAAGATCCGTTCCATAGCTCTTCCTTTTAGCATTTTATTTAATCTCACCTTAAAAAAGCCCCAAACCAAAGTGGGAAGGGGTGGGCTGAAATGTTGTGGGCAGCAGGAGGGAAGCGAGTGGGCAGTGTGCCAGCAGGCACCGTGTTCCCTAGCACACCGAGCTGAGCTGGTTCAACCCTTGCTGAGCCAGAGCCAAAACGCTTCGTCATCTCTGTAAGAGTAGCCTGGTTTTTCCATCTCAGGATGCTCCAAGCTTCTCCCTGGGCTTGTATCTCCCCAGCCATCAACCAAAGAGGTTTGACTTACAAGCTGTCCCCTTGATGAGCTGATGTGGCATGTGAAAGGCCACAGGTGAGGGGTTGGGGGCTGAAATCCCCTTTCTTTACCTTTTTTTTATACCAGCAAGAGGTGGAGGAGGCTCTACCTGTGTCCCATTGTCACTCATCCCCACTGCCTGGCAGAGGTGGGAGCCGGCAGCAGCCATGGGAAGTGGGTTGGGTTGTGCCCCTGCATTAGGCAAAGTAGAAGTAATGGGAGCATCCTTCCCACTTGCCTCATCCCTTCCCATCCTTAGCTACCCTGAGGATACTGGAGAGAGCCATATGGCACTGTGGGCACCTCAGACCCACATTTCCTTAGGCAAGAGTTCCCCACGAGAGCATCCATCATTAGCATCATGTGGCAAGGACATACTAGGGGTGGACAAAGCATCCTGTCTCCCATCCTGAAACCCTCAGTGCTCCCACCACTCCTCTGTTGCCGTTGGCCATGGCTTGGGTGCAACACAACCCCTCCTCACCCGCCAGCGGCACTGCCTTCAAAGCACCTCCCCCTCCTCCTATACGTTGCCCCCATTTCCAGCATCTCTGGGTTGAAAAATGGCCGGGGAGGGTTTGGCAGAGGAGCCTCGTGCAGATTATTCAACAATTGTTTCCCATTTTGCGCCCTCGCCTGCCTCATCCTCCAGTAACAATGACGAAGAGCGGCGCGGAGCCAGCGCCCGCGGCAGGGGTGTTGAGATCAGGGACAGCACAAAAATATCTCCTCTCTGGAACAAATATTTACCAACCCTTCTGCCTTTTGTTCTTGTGGTTCTCATATATTTTTTTTTTTTAATTTTTTTTTCCAGACATTCACTGGCAAAATGTCACACTAAGCAGCAACCCAGAAACTTCGGGGTAGCTGCTTGGCTGCTCTGGGCTTTGTTTTTCTCGCGCGCTAATTGTTAATGAATTTCCAGCTATTTAAGTCAAAGCAAACCTGTGAGAAAATGATCCTCTCAGCCCTGGTTTTGGAGCTTCATGGCACTTCACTAAATCCAAGTGGTTGCTGAGGAAAACGTGCATCATTCCGCAGAATGGGATGGTGACAGTGCCAGAGCCAACCTGGAGAGAAACGTGGCAGAGCCAGATGGGAGCTGGTGTTGTGTGAGTTTTCAGCATCACTCCAAGGTTGCAGCAGTGAGGTCCCCACTCCCAGATGGGGACAGGTTAAATGTAGGTGTGCCATGGTACCCCCATCCCTGGCCAGCTCATCACCAATCATCCTTCTCTCTTCTCTACCCCATGGCAGGTTTTTCTTGTTTCTCTTCAAAATCATAATGTCCCTCATGTCCACTTTTATGGTGGCCAAACAAGAGCACGTGGTTAATTTATGAGTTGTGTTTAAAGGAGGGAGGGCCAAACCACTCCTCTTCTGGCACAAAAACTTAGAGCTTTGGTTAAAAATTAACCATGGCCATAAAACCTCCAGTGTAGGAGCAAGGAGAGCTCACCCTGTGGGAGTTGCTGTGTTGCTCCCGTTAGTCCTGACAACTCCAGGATGGCTGCACCACCCTTCACCCGGCCCCGTCGCCTCCTGCCCCTCTTCCTGGGACTCTTCCAGGGCGCCTTGCTCCTCTTCTTTGCCCTCTTCTTCACCTATGATAAGCCCTCAGCGCAGGCAGAGGATGCCAACTCGACCAACCAGGTCTACAGCATCTTCCCCTTCTTCCAGGACATCCAGGTGATGTTGGTGGTGGGGCTCGGACTCCTGCTGACCTTCCTGCCCCGCTATGGGTTCAGCGCCCTCACCCACAACTTCCTCCTGTTGAACTTCTCCATGCAATGGGCACTGGTGTTGCAGGGCTTGCTCCACCACTTCCACCATGGCCAGGTCTACCTGGACCTCCGTAAACTCCTCATCTCCGAGTTTGCTGCTGTGACAGTGCTCATCTCCGTCGGGGCCATCCTGGGGAGGATCAGCCCCTGCCAGCTGCTTGCTATGGCAACCTGTGAAGTCCCTGCCTACCTCGCCAGTGAGTGGGTCATTGTCAACTGTCTGGGTGTCCTGGATGTGGGTGGCACCATCACGATCCACGTCTTCTCCTGCTATTTCGGCCTCGGCGTGTCTAAGGCTCTGTTCGGGGCAGCACGGCAGCCACTGCACCCCCAGGAGACCCCAACAGCCCGCTCGGACCTCATGTCCCTGGTGGGGATGCTCATTCTCTGGGTTTTCTGGCCCAGCTTTGTGGCTGTCCTCTGCCAGCCAGGTGATGCCCAACACCGTGCCATCCTGAACACCCTCCTGGTCATGAGTGCCAGCACCATAACCACCGTGGTAGTCTCTAGCCTACTGGAGAGGGATGGCAAGCTCAGCCCTGGCCACCTGCAGAATGGCAGCCTGGCTGGCGGGGTGGCCATCGGCGTGGTGGCCGATATGGCCATGCCACCAGTGGCTGCTCTTGCCCTGGGCAGCCTCTCAGCCATAGTGTGTGTCCTCGGCTTCAGGTTTCTCACCCCACTCCTGCGGAGAAAGCTCACACTCCAGGACCAGTGTGGCATCCATAACCTCCACGGCCTGCCTGGGATCCTTGGTGCCACAGCCAGTGTCATGGTCATCCTGACTGCACCCGAGGACACCTCCGGGTCCCACTTCTCACAGCTGTCCCCCACTGGGGGCAATGCCAGTGAGGTGGTGGAGGGACCGTGGGGAGGCCGTGGGGTGAGGGGACAGGCACTGTGTCAGGCAGCAGGGCTGGCAGTGGCCATCAGTGCCTCACTGCTCTCTGGGCTGCTCACCGGTGCTGTGCTCCGGCTGCCCTGCCTGGCTCGGCCGCCCGACCAGCTCTGCTTTGATGACTCACTGTATTTTAAGATCCAGGATCAGACTGAGAGTCTGAGGCCAGGCAGTTCTGCTGAGGAAGGAGCCCTGGCTCTGAAGGAGCAGGTTTAGGCAATGTTATGTGTGCAGCCACAGGGAGGGCAAGGGAATATCATCAGGAGTGATCAGCAGACAAGAGATGTTGCCTGCTCCTGCCCCTTGCTGGCTCCAGCCACTGAGGACACTGGCATAGAATCAAAATACTGTTCCCTCCTCATCCTTTCACCCTGCAGACGCAAACCCCCCTCCTCTGCTCCAGTCACTCCCAGGACCTGTCCATCCCTGGTAGCAGCCAGAGGAACAACCTGCTCCAGGTGTCCTGCCCGGGATGTTTAATAACGCACAACTGACCCAGGCAGCCCTGCCGCAGGGCACTGGCACCAGCTGCTTCACTTTTGGCAGATGGCTTCACTCACAGTGCCCACCTTGACTCTGGACTCCCCCGCTCACAATGAACAACACCTGGAGAAGATTGCCAGCTCAGGCCACAGCTCCAGGATGGGAACTCAGCATCCCCTGTCTTTAGACCTGCAGCAGCAGCAAGGTGCAGCAATACGGGATGCACTGGCCCCAAGTGAAGGATTTTACAGGGATTTGATAAGCTGAGCTGGGCAATTCAATTTCCAAGAGAGTTTGCAAAAGAAGGCAAAAGAAGCTTTTTTTACCACTGTTGCTATGATGAGGACACAGGCCAAGCACAGAGAGGAGCCTCGGAGAGAGCCAGGATGCAGGAGGCACCCGCAACCCACAGCACCCTCATCCCACCCCTGGATGGAGTTGGGAAAGCTGCGCCAGCATCCCAGGAAGAGAAGTGGCTCCATCCCATCCCACCACAGGCAGCGAGCCACTTCCACCCTGCAGAGGACAAAGCCTGCGGTCCATGGCTGGCATGCGGCAAGCTGGGAGTGCAGGGCCGCATCCTGCCCAGAGAGCAAGGGCTGTGATTCACATCCCCCCACCATGAATCACCGCTGCCCCTGCGCCCCCACGGATCCCGCTGCTGCCAAGACAATGCGGGTGATGCTCAGGGGCTCCCGAGGGGATCAGGGCCACCAAGTTCCCCAGCACCGGTGGCAGGAGTGGGGGGCTGTCAGCGCAGTTGGGGGTCCCCAATCCTAAGTGGGTGGGAGAGGGGCTGGATGCCCTTGTCCTGGTGCAGACTCAGGCAGAGCCGACACCACAAGGGAGCGAGGCTGGGGAATTCGCCCTCCAATAATCACAAACAGGCTCAGGGGCCCGGGTGTGTTTGGTTAATTGTTAGAATAAAATATTGCCGAGCTCTGACAAAGAAATCCTGCCCCGCAGCCCGGCGTGGCCGAACAATGGGCCCCGGCGCAGGATGCTGCGGGCTAAGCAGTGGGGCCAGGGGCCATGGGGGTGGGAGGCAGCTTGGTCCCCCTGGCCCCCAGCCCCTTGGCAACTCAGTGTGGATGTGCCCCACGGTGCCCACTCGGAGCAGGGACAGGCTGGGCCTCTCACCACTGCCCGGCTCCTGCTGGGTGTCAAGAGCAGCCAGAGCCAGAATCCACCCAGGGAGCTGCGATACCATCGGTGCCGGGTCGGCAGCATCCAGTCTCCCACTGAGCCCGGCATCCCAGTCCCGCTGGCTGCTCCCATGCGCAGGCCTGCTGGCTCTAATGCTGGCTCTGGTTCCAGCACGGGGAAGGAGGAGCACAGGGTCAGCAAGGGCTGAAGCCACCCTGTTGGGAAGCAGCCATGGAGAGGAATCACATGCACACACTCACCACACATGTACATGTGTAGCACACCCCTGCACACACATGTTACAGGTGTGCATGCACACATAACCACATGCATGTGCCTGGACACACATGGACACACATGTACATACACACACACGCACAGACACCCCAGCAGTCACGCACACACATGCACACACAGCCCCAAGGCTGCAAACCTCTTGCTTTCAGAGGTAGCAGAGCAGGCAGAGCTGCTTTCCAGCATCCCCCAGTCCTTCCCAGGGAGGATGAACATGTTGGCTCCCACCGAGCAGCCCGCGGCACCCAGCAGGGGAGCGGGCAATGGGGGCACAGGGAGGGAGCACACCCGGAGCTGGGCCTGGGCGCACCCCACCTCCCGGCTGGCATGTCCTGGCACGGGCACCCCGGCATGCCATGGCACAATCTGGTCAGCAGATGCTTCGAAACCAGTAACAGGCCCAAGAAATTATGGCGGGGGGGGGTGGGGGCGGGCAGCGCTTTCCCACTGCCCAGAGGGGCTCAGGCTCCCAGTGACCCGTGGCTGGGAGTGCTGGAACCCACCTGGGCCATGGCACGGCTCCATTTGCCTTGCCTTGTTCCTGGCCATCTCCCAGGACCCGCTGTTCTGCTGCTGGGTGTGCTGCCCAGCACTCCCTGCTCCTCCAAATCAGCCATTCTCCAAAGGACGGAGCAGTCAGATATTCCACAGAGCCTCCAGCGTTTATCACACTGTAAATCTGGGCTTTCAGCAGCTTCACAGTGCTGCAGGGAGATGGGAGAGAACAAAACGCTGCTCTGCTCCATCAGACACAGCCTGCGTGTGCCAGTGCCCCCAGCACTGGAGCTGCCAGGGGATGGTCCCCCAGCCCCACTGCCAGGGGGGGTGAGGACTGAAGCAGGGGGCTCGTGTGGGCAAGGGCCCCCCAGACACCAGCATGGGGGGCTGCTGGCACTCCAAGAGGGTGATGGCTCAGGGACAGCTGCATTTCAGTGGGATAGTGGTGGGTGGTGTGAAGGGGCAAAATGTTCCTCTGTTGAACTGCAGCAGCCCTTGTACCCCAGCATGGGTATGAGCCATGGTACCCCTGTACGGACCCTCAGCAGACCACCCCAGGCACAGTCCCTGGGCACAGTACCTTGGTGTGGTTCCTCAGCACAGTGCCTGGGAACTGTACCCCTATGTGGTTCCTCAGGCACGGTTCTTGGACATGATACTCCACTATGATCCCCCAGTACTGTACCCCAAAACAGGGCCTCAGCCCACTGGCTTCTGCTGCTGCCTCTGAGCTCAGCCCAAAGCTCAGTTGGCATGCCACTGGTCCTGGCAAGAAGCACCAGCCCCCATCCTTGTCCCCATCGCTGTCCTTGCAGCTCCCTCCCCCAGCCCCCATCTCCCTCCGGGACCCTGCCCTGATTGCAAAACAAGCGGGGAGGGGAGGAAGCCGAGATTGAGCTGCTCACACAGCACTCGGATGCATCTGGCAAGGCGACCCGCCGGCGGCACAAGGCATGAGGAGGGGCGAGTGGGCACGGCCACCGAGCCCCCCAACCCTGTGCATCCCTGCATCCCCTCAGCTCTAACACGAGTGTGCAGCCCTTGTCCCATCCCTACAGCCCACAGCCCGGGTGGGCTCGCACAAGGCACACGGGGACCACGGGCAAGGAGGAGTCTGGCTGGGTGCTGTGCGACTGCCAAGGGGCTGGCACAGCACGAGGGGTGGGGGGGCCATGGCAGCAGCTGGAGCCACATCAGAGTGGCCCCCCCAGAGCACCCGGGAGCGTGCAGTGCTGCCCTCGAAGGAAATGCGCTCACTCCCATGTGCTGCACACTTGGGTTCGCCTCGCTGCTATTTTTATTTGACTTTTCAGGGCCCGTTTCCTCTTTCCGGCTGTTTTTGCTGTGATTCCACCATCACTTCGACCTCGCTTTTTCCCCTCCCTCCCTGTTGCTTCTTCCTTCGCTTTTTCCTTCCTTTCCATGCACTCATTCCTGCTGCTGCACCGGGTTCCCAGCTCAGCAGCAGCTGCCTGGGAGGGAAGGGTAGTGAATGGAGGCAGTTATTGCTCTGATTTATCTGGGAAGGTGCTGACAGGTCACTGGAAAGGGGGACTTTGCTCCATCCTTGATAAAGAAAAAGGCTGTGAGTCACTCTGTCCGAAGCCACTGTCCCAGTCCTGTTGGTGCACAAGCTACTGGGTCCTGTTGGGGCCTCCAGCCCAATCCATGGGATGTCGAGCATCAACAGGGCTATTTTGGGAGCATAGGGGGATGTGGAGGGATGGTGGTTGGGATAACGAAGTGAGAACAAGAAAGAAAACTGCAATCTAAACCAGGGCAAAACCTCCCACAGAAGCAACAGAAAGGGCAGTGCTCGCTCCTGAGAACTAGTATGGCATTGGGATGTGCTGAACTGCAGCTCCCTGTATGGCCCCTGGTGCCAGTCTGTGCCAAGCCAGGCAGACAGCATCTTCCAGGGCCCATGTGCCCTGGAGGGTCCCCACAAGAGCAGCATTCCCAGGCTACACCCCACTGCTCTCACCCCCAACCAGGGGCTCTGTCCTCCTCCATCACATCAAGGAGTTTCCTTCCTGAACCCTACTACAGCCCGAGACCCCAGTGTGCCCAGGGTGGGGAGGGCTCTCTCTCACCCATCCTGGCAGTGCAGCCCCTCCAGCTCTTTCCAGCCCAGCTCGCAGAGGCAGCTGGACAAGGCCCCCCGAGCATCTGTCTTCCCCTCCGAGTCCCCCTCTCCAGCAGGATGCTTGAACCCCACCCAGACACTCCCCCAGAGAAAGGTGCCCCACTATTCCCTCCAAGGCACATGGGTGGGTGTCCCACTCAGCAGCAGCACCCCATTGCTCCCCGCTGGCCACAGCCCTGTCCGGCTGGGGGCGATGGCCGAGGCTCCGGTGGGACGAGGACCGGCAATGCCGTGGGGATGCAGGGAGTGGGGAGCGCCGGGCTCCGCTCAGCACACACAGCCCACTGCTGCCATCTCGTGTCCTCCGCAACAGAGCTGGCCCCACTCCGGGCTGGGACAGCATCCGCCCGGCTGGAGAGGCACAGGGGAAACTGAGCCAGGGCCACACTCTGCGTCCTCCCGGCTGCTGCTCCGGAACGGGAATGGTCTCCCAGGAAAGCAGCCTCTGTTCTCCATCGCCCACACACCGACAGAAGCCCACGGGCCTGGGATACAGGCACAGAGGGCAGAGGCAGGATGCCACGGTGCCCACAGCTGCTTGCACAGCCCTGGCACCATGCCCAGACCCTGCACTGTGCCGGCTCTGTCCACAGCACAAGAGCCACTGGATCACCAGATAAAGCACCCAAAATGCTTCCACAGAAGGAGAGGTTTTATTTCTAGCTTCCCAGAGGCTGTTTGCTGCCACGGGGCAGCAGGGACCACGGACTGGGTGCTGGCAGAGCACAGTGACAAGGAAGGACGCTCCTCAGCTCACCAAACCCCACATCCCACCATCCCCTCCCTGCTGGGGCACCCGCAGAGCTGAGCCAGGTCCCTCCACAGTGCTGCCTGTCCAAAAGGCCGAGCCTTGGCTTGCCCAGGATCTTGCTGTATATCCGCAGACACTGGTATTGCCCCAGGCTTCCCTGCACGTGCCCATCTGCTCTGCCTGTCCCAGCAGTGCCACAGGGACATGTGTCCTCCCTCTGCAGTCCAGCTGCCCTCAGAGCTTTGTGGATGCACTGTGGTGCCACTTCCAGCAGAGCCCTCAGAGCCATGGCCACACGTGTCCTCTTTCTGCCCCAAAACACAACCGTTGTCCCCAAGAGAGCAGCAGGTGATGCAGGCCCAGGAATATTGCAGAATCCACACCTCACCTTCCATTTTTAGCGCTTCCCCTTCTTCCTAGTGTTTCTGGCATTCCAGGTTCCTGACACAGGCATCCCACAGCAAAGCAACCTGCCAGCAGCAACCACAGGCGATGGAGCCAGTCCCTGGGCACCTCTTGGCTCGGCAGAATGAATTCAGCTTGGGCATCTGACAGTAGCAACTCTGCTGCCCTCAGGGCTGAATTTGTACCAGGTTCCCAAACAAGCCACTGGCGGCCCCGGTGCTGGAGCAGCACATCCCTCTGGTGTGCAGCGAGGGTGTCCCTACGAATCCCAGAACGCTTGGTGGGATGCGTGCAGGACATAAAGCTTCTCCCAGCAGGTCGCCAGCCTCTCCACCTTCCTCCCGATCTCCCGCAGCTGTTTCCTCCTGCGGCCAGGCCCCCCTGGCCGGGGCTGTGCCAGGGTGGTGTGCGGTGAGATCTGCAGTTGGTGTGCCAAGCAGAAGAAATTCCCCCCCACACCATACAGATGTTAGTTAGGAGACAAAAGCCACACAAGCAGGGTCTGTAAGGGCAGAACTTCAGGCTGAGGTGGCCAAACTGCCCATGGCCAAGGCAAGGACATGGTCTCGGGTCCCCAAGAGTCCCCAGGGGTGGCTGTCCCTGTCTGAGCCTGCAGCTCACAGCACATCCTTAGACACCAGGTCAGGTTTCCAGAGCAGTAGCAGCTCCATCCCACACCAGCAGATCCCAGGCAGGGCTGTTCCTCGCCACTGTCCCTGGCAGTGGCAGGGAGGACAGTCCCAGCATCGTACCAAGGCCAGGCTAGCTGGGAACTGGCTTCTGGCTGCCCTGGGGCTTCCCTGCTGGTTAATGAGCTGCTGGCACTGCCATAGGTAACCTCCTGGATGAGGTTTCCTGGCAGAGCCCCAGTGATGCCAGGGGAACCCAGACCAACCCTCTGGGGAGAAATCCCAGTTCTTGCCTATGAGTGCCTAGGAGTGAGAGCAGGACTGGGTGAATGCGTCCACAGGGCAAGCACCCCATTGGGATGTCACAGCCGACCTTCCCTTCCGGGCCAGACTAAAGATCACCAGGAGGGATGTGCCACCAGCACTCCTCAGCTCCCAGGCTGCTGTGGGCAGAGCCTGGAGCCCCCAGGAGAGCACACAACAGGGCAAGGTGTGCCCACAGCCCTGGGGAACGGGGAGCCACCGAGGTGGCTGGGAAGGAGAGGGCTCCCACCTTGCTGATTTTCCTGCAGTTCTCCCGGAGCACGAAGTCAGTGTTCCTGGCCACCTTCCAGACTGCCATCTCCTCATGGCTGTGCAGGGTCCCGGCTCCCACTTCTCGCAGGGACATGCTGATGTTGTAGATGGACAGCAGGATCTTCTGGTCCTGGAGAGGAGAGAAGCACACGGCCCAGGAGGGAGGGGGAGCTCCGTGGCTCTCTGGGGGCTCAGCCCACACAACAGCTCAGCCCCAGGTCCCTCAGTGCTCACCTTGTCCGAGCGACAAGCCGGCCCAGCCCTCCCGCTCCTGTACACTGACCCGCTCAGGCTTTTCTGGAGAAATAAAGCAAGAAGATCCTGCACCGCACAGGATCAGTGCCTCCCACACTGGGCAAGAATCCCCCGCTTAAACACAACACTCTCCCCAGTACTGCTGGCAAAGCAGTCAGCTTCATATTAAGCTCCCAAGCTCATCCCTCCCCACCTCCCGCAGCAGGGCTGCATCCAGCTCGGCAGCATTCCCCAGGGCCCCGGCTGAGGCCCCAGGCAGACATCCATCTCGGCTCACCAGGTTCTGGATCTCATGGAAGATGACGGCGCGGTACTGCCGGAGGATTTTGGCGATGCTACACCTCCTGCCTCTGCTCAACACAGCCACGAGCAGGAGCAGCAGAACAGCACAGGAGAGCACCCGGGGGAAAATCTGCCAGGGAAGGGCTCAGAATAAGCTGGGGACAAAGGGATGCTCCAGGCTCTGCCTTCAGCCCCTAGTCACAAACCCCATCAGACCTGTCCCTGAAGATGCAAGGCATGCTGGAGGAGCCTTGACTGTCTCCTCTCACAGAGGACATCCCCACAGCCAACTATTTCCTCTTGGAGAAAAGCCCTTGGGAAATTGTTCCACCTTCAGCACAGCAGCACTGCCTATGGCACACACAGAGCTCTTTCTCGTGCCAGCAGCTGGGTTCTTGGCACAGAGCTGTGCCAGGGACCTGTGTTAGTCTATGGGGACTCATCCTTGAGCTCTCTGCTCCAACAAGGTTCTAGTAGGTCCCCAATTTGTGGCATTTCATGGCCAGAACCTCAACCACCAAAACCTAAGGAAAGCAGAGAGGGATGTTTCCTGCTTCTCAGAGAGAAACTGGAGGCAGGAGCTGCCTGGTCTCCGTCAGCAACATCCAAACCTCGACCCAGATGAATCCAAACACACTTGGAAGAATGTTCCCACACCTCTGTGTGGATAGCTTCCCCACAGCTCGCACTCATCCCAGGCTCAGGTGCCCTCACCACAAGCCAGACAGAAGCAGCACAAGTGTCTGCTCTCACCAACATGTCCTGGCCACTGCTGAGCCGCCCAGCTCCACACCTTCCCAACAGCTCCAGCTTAGTGGGGAACCTTGAGAACTGACACCTGAGCTGGTGGAGGGGCACAGGGAGGGGGTGGATGGACCCTCCAAGGGTTGAGTCCCAAGGCTTTGAAGAAAAGCCAGCGCAAGCTCAAGTGACCAAGACCAAGGATATTTGAGCAGCTTCGCACCAGGGGTGAGGATGTGGAACTCAAAATCTCTGACAAGAAAGAAGCCCAACAACACGACATTTCTCCTCATCACTGAGCAATGGCACAGCACTGGGGCCCCATCCTGGCATTTCTATCGTTTCACATTTTCAGGAAAAGCCCCCCCAGACACAACCCCTTCCAAACAACCTCCCCCGCTGTGGATGTCAGGTCTGGGCAGGCAGAAAGTAGCTTAGCTTCTTGCAAATACGCAACCCCTGCATCGCAGCCAAAGCTCTGCCTGCAGCCAGCACCTGCTGCTCCACAGCACAGCTTGAGGGGGTCACTGCCCTCCCAGCCACCTCTGGCTCTCAGCTTCATCTTCTGCTCTGAGAAGCCAGAAAGAAGAATTTCTCTTGCTGAATTTCAACCTCGAGCAGCCTCCACCTATCCTGTCCTGGCCAGTTTGTAAAACCTGCATCTGCTCCACGCTCTCCATTTGATGCTGGGCTGGACCTGGCTCCCAAAGGGTGAGGAACCTTTTTCAACCCCACTTGCACATCTCAGCAGGAGTGATTGGAGCTTAACAGAAGGCAAAACCCAACACGGTGAGAGCCACACAGCTGGGAACCCACAGACACAGCCGTCACCTCAGAACACAAGCGTGTGCAAGGGGATGAACGAGTCCACATGCAGCCAGGACAAATCCCACTGGGTTCTTCAGCTATTAATCACAACATGCCTCTCAGTACGGACATGCTGGGCTCCATCCAGAGGCCAGGAAGGGCAGGGAAGACCATCCTTGTGCTGCTGGCTTTGGTCTCCACAAACCCACGGAGAGATCCTGCCCCAGAGGTGATTCAGCAGAGACATAAGGGTATAATTCCCAGGGACACAAAAGGAGAGCGCTACTTCCATGAGGACACCCTGTCCAAAGTCTAAGCGTTGCTCTCCAGAAGCCTCCTCCGCTGGGAAGACAAGGCCATGCAATTTTACTACGTATTAAACTGGGAATGACTTCCCTGAAGTGGCTTATTAAGCAACTAGGACCCAATTCCAGGAGAAAGCATACCATTCTCAGTATTTCCAGGCAGTCAAGCCTGGCACTGGGCTCAGACCTCAGCAGCCAGAGCAGCCCAGGGAGCAGCCAGGGCAGGAGCTAAGAGGGTTCTGTAGCTATTTCCCACACCCCACGGAAAGCAAGGAAGCAGCAATGACAAGCAAGGAATACAAGGATAGACCAACCTGGAAAATCCTGCTCCTGGCTTTCCCCCCCTCTTCAGGATGGAGGAGGACAAGTTCAGCAGCTGATTTAGCGTTATTCCTTCTCCCTTTGGCCCCATCCCACAGCAACAAGTTACAGGCAGGTGGCATGTCCCTCCTTGGGAAAGAGGAGGAAGGAGCAGCCTGGGGAAGCGTGGGTGTAGGACAAGCACAGCTAATCTCTTCCTCCCTCTAATCCTCCAGCAAACACGAGGAGATAAGGGAAATCACCATTATTGATAGAGCAGCTCCTGGTGGCACTAATGCTAGTCCCAGCCAACAGGCCATCGAGCCAGCCCGGGAACCCCGCCGGGGTCCCCTGGTCCTTCCAGCCAGATGGACCCTGTCCCCAACACCCTCCTACCCAAAGGGACCCTGCCACCACCCAGAGCCCTGCCACAGCTCGGGGCAGGGACAGACCCGCTGTTCCCTCTCTCCGGACCAGCCACATCCAAGCGCCAACTAACACAGGTACACGATCCGCCCAGCCAGGTCCAAACCTCATCCCAGAGACAGCAGCCTGGTCCCAGCTGGGCGACCCTTCCCAGCCACATGAGAGCCCCTTCCCCACCGACTCCCAGCTCCATCCCATCGCGACCCTCGCAGCCAGATCTCAGCCCCATCTTGACCCAGGCCAGCCCCGTTCCGACTGCTCCCATCCTTTCCCAGCCGGTCTGGTCCCTTCCTGCCCAGACCGGCCTCTCTCCCAGTCGGGTCCGAGCCCCATCCCAAGAGAACCAGCCACCTCCCGACAGGTCCCATCCCGCCGGTGCGGGGGGGGCTCCGGTCCAGCGGTGGTTTCTCGGGCAGGGCGTCCCGGAGAGGAGGCAAGAGGTCCNGCACCGACAGGAGCGTGTCGCGCCCGGTCGTCCCGGTGGGAGCAGCCGAGCTGGGTGGGACAGGATCCCCCGTGTGAAGCCACCGGGGATCCCAACACACGCGTGTCCCTGCCCGGGGCAGGTCTGGGGCTGCGTGTTGTGCTGCAAACCAGCACAGTTTCGATTTCTGTTGGCGTAGGGGGTGATCGTTTTACTCTGGATTCGCAGTCGGCAGCGGGTGAACACTCACACCCGCACGCACCTGCAGCACAAGTGACTGTCCAGGGAAAGACGGTGTTGCCCACACTTCAGGACTCAATTTCACCTGATTTTGGGGAAAAAAGTGAACCAACATCAACAAAGCGGCTCTGAGGTGTGGAACATGAATGTCTGAGTAAGGGAACAAGGGGTGAATATTCCAGCTCCGCTCAGCTTGGCAGGAACATTTCTCCCTGGAAAGCAGGACCCACAGCAGCATTCCACCAGGACAGGACCCATATAACTTCTTTATTGAGCTCTATATAACAGCCAAAATTCATGGGAGCCATAAGCCATTTAAAAACCACCAAGACATCTACAAACATTAAAAGGCTCTAAAACTGATGATAGCTTTGGGATTACGTTTTTTAGATAAAAGGTAACGAACGTAACCCAAAGGGAAAAGGAACCTGCAGGTACAAGGAGCAGGTGGCCAAAGGAACCTGGTGCTGCGAGGAGGTGGCACAGCCCCTTCCTTGGGGCTTCCACATCTGGGTCTGTGTGCACTGCACCAGGAAACCAGCTCTCCTCCCACCACCCACAAGGACAAACTCCCAAGAAAATCACAGAATCCCAGACTGGTTTGGGTTCAAAACAACCTTAGAGCTCATCTCTGCCACAGGCAGGGACACCTTCCACTAGACAAGGTGCTGCTTCTTGTGCATTTTCTCAATCATATAGAGCTTCTAGACAGCCTTTCCCAACAAATCCTTCCAGGATTGCTGCCACCTAAGCAAGGGGCAGGGGAAGCGTGTGGATCCCATCAGTGGGCGCACACAGGTACCTGGCTCAAGGGAGATGCTCCAAACAAAGTCAGGCATCTCTCCTACAAGAAAACCCAAATGTTTGCATTCCCACTGCTCTTCCCCGTCCCACCTCCGCAGCACCGCTGGGCAGAGGGATTTATGCACCACGCTCAGCTTTCCACAGTGTATCACTGCACCAGTAATCAGGATGCCATATTCCCTTCCCAGAGAAGCAGGATACAGCCCTTCTGTGAGAAGCACAAGGGGGAGAAGGACAGCACACATTGAAAACGATGTGCTTTTAAACTTGGTTTTACCCTGCAGTTTCTGCCTCAGTCTTGAATCCTTGTCCAGCCATGTTTTCTTCTCACATCTAGCCTCTCTTTCCTCACACCATCTCCACACCCCTTCTCAAACTCTCCTCCACCCTCTGAGCCCACTCACTAAAGAACGCCAGCAATGGTAAGCAATCCCTGAGTGAGAATCTCTCAACTCCCACTGCCTCTAACTCACCTTTTGGAAATTACAATTCCACAGGACATCTGCCATCTGCACCCTTCCACCAGCTATTCCAGAGAAGGCACAAGAATTTCCGTTATAATCCCAAAGAAAAACCGTTTCTGCTCCAGTGTTAAGGGACGGGTGTCTCATCCATTTTGGCAAAAGGCTGTAGCCCAGCCTGGTGCAGCCACCACTGACAGACACCTTCCCAGAGTGGTGGGAGCTTGATAAGTCCAAAGGTTTCTGCTATCAGACCCACTCTTCCCAGTCAGAGTCAAAGGGCAAGACCACACTCAAAGAGAACAGAAGGAAACGGAAAAAAAAAAAGCAAGCTGTATTTCATACATAATCTCCAACAAGAAATAAGGGAATTTCTCCTCCAGCTAAACACATGGGACAACACACATCCACAGACCCAGATACTGCTGCTATATCCTCAAGTTTAGGACAGTACAGCTTCTCATTCTACTATCACAAGAAAGTCAGGGGGCTTGGGGTAAAGAATAGTACAGATCACAAGTGTAGAAAACTGAAGACAGTGTATAAAGGGTCCCAGATGCAAAGCTTTCCCTCTAATAAGCTTGCTTTTTTCCATCTGCACTTGAAGGGAGCCATCCCCAACCCCCCAGACCACAGGCAGTCGTGGTTGTGTAACAGCTCAGTCTCCCAACGACTCTAAATAAATGTTCTTCCTTCAAAGGGTTTTCAAGGACTGCTGGATTTTGCCTTGTTACTTTTAAATACCACTGTGCTTCACAAACTCAGACACCAAACAGAATAAGGTTTACTTATATACATTTAAAAACTGGGGAAAAGTTGTCTAAAAATATGCTTTTGAATATGACAAAATGAGAGTTGTGCAGCAGCTTGTCAGCAGAGGAGACCAAGCTAAAGCAGCTGAAGAAGAGCCGAGACTTTTCTCAGTGCTGCTGGGCTGCTCCTGAAACTCCACTCCTATCCTTCAAGGACTCTCAGTGTATTCCAATAGCAACAATTCAGATCTGCTGACAAGGAACCAGCATCAGATGGGCCAAACAGTAAAGGAGGACAGAGAACACATGCCAGGGTCGAGAGCAGAGGGACTGCCACGTGTCAGAATCTATACAAGCACTAATTAAAGCTTGTGTTTGCAGGGGGGAGATCAGGAATCAACGTGGAATCACCAACAGAGCCTCACATAACTGCTCGTGTCTCCTACATGACACCAGCAACAATGTTCTGATGTGCTGCAGAAGCTGATGGTCATGCTGGGGAAAGAAGGAAGCTGCTTTTCCATCTGGGAGAAAGCTCTTTCATATCACCACCTGTCCTCCAGATCCATGCCACTGTGAGGGCAAGCAGGGAAGTCCTACAGACACGACTGAGGCAGCTGAGGCCAGCACACTCTAGAAGGTATTTTTAAGCTTGGCTGCCACAAGCACGAGAATCTCTCCAATCTTTTTCTGCCAATTCTCTATGTCCTTGGAGACATCACACCAGAGCTCTCCGTGGCGAGGTTCAGCATTCTCACAGCGCTTCCTCACCTCTTCTTGTTGTTCCTACAGGGAAGAGAAACAACAGTTTGTCCTGGTTTCTTCCAGTGCAGAAACAAAAATTTAACAGTTCCTTCCCTGATTTGAACCTTACAGTTGGGCTTTGGGTCTGTTATTTTGAAAGGCAGTATGGAAGCCCCAGTCAAAATTCAGAAGCAGCAACTCTCCTGCCTGGCTGAACAAACTGGCCGAGTAAGTTCTGGCTACAGCAGAGAAACTGCAGCAGAAACTTCCTGTGCATTACCACCTGCAGGAGCTCTGTCAAGTGAGAGGCCTCTCTGAAGTCAGAAGATAAACACCCCAATCATTTCAGTAATATTAAGCAGTAAAAACTGCTGTGAGAGATTACAACAGGCCGTTCCTCTGGCTGTGCTCACGTGCAACTTGTACTTGACACTCGGGGAGAAACAGCACCACTTACACAAACTCAGCATCGCAATTCCAGCACAACCTCCTCCCAGCAAGGTTGTGCTTTACAGGAGGAAGATTGATTTCACAGGTTTTTGCACGAACCAGCATGACTGTGGAGAGCAAAGCAGCCTGAAATACAGCCCAGCTAAGGACAGCACCTTTCAAAACCCACCACACAGGCCCGTTCATGCTCATTCATGACCAGGCGTGACAGCCAGCCTCAGCTGTGACCACACAGGCAGCAGCAGCAGCAGCGTGCTCAGCCCAGCTCCGCAGCAATCCCAGGGCTGGGCAACCCACCTCAGCCAGGGACTGCTGCTGCCTTCCCTGTTCCCAGGCACACACTCACCTCTGTGCCGTGCTGGAGCTCAAATTTGTAAAAGAACGCCCAGGCATCCCCCAGGTCCGAGTCGATCTTCACTGTCCGGTGGAACCACTCTCTGGCCTTGGTGATTTTGCGCTCGCTCCAGAACAGCCTGTTGGGAGAAGTAAAAAGGGAGTTGCCAAATTTAGAGGAAGATGCCAACCCACAAGCACTCCAACTTAATGGCTCTACGGGTATCCCAATTCTTTGCTCTTCTGAGAGGGAAACAGCAGATTTTTAGGTGTCTGCAGACCATCCTGCTACTGGGAAAGGAAGAGATGAGAGGACTGAGAACAACCCTTCCTCTTTGCTGCCCAGCAGCAAGGCAGGATAATTTAGAGGATAACTTAGCTCCAGGCACACACAGACTCTTCTGAGATGGGGAAGCATTACTGAGCTCAGCCTTTGCTAACTCAATTGCTTTAATTTTGCTGTTCCAGATTTGGTGTGGAAAGAGACAAGACTGCATGCCTACATCTATTCCCACTCCTTCAAGTTCCTAACACTTCGAGTCAATTTTTGCATTTAAAAATTAAATAACTTTTACAAGCTGGTAATTGCCTGCTGTATGGTCACGCATACACACCCACATAACCTGCCCAAGTGGAGAAGACCTGCCTTGTCAACCCCACATACATGGAAGTTTCTATGCTCAAACCCCAGTCTGGCACCTGCCCCACTGCTGCCAGGCACTGGAGAATGGTGAAATTTCTCCCCGGTAACGAACCAGCTTGTCAAGAGTCTCTTGGTTTCACTCCTTTGCATTAAAGAGTTCATTTGAGCTAAACGACCTTTATCAAATCAGCCACCCCTCATAAAGGGCTTAGCCAGTCATAAAATTATACAGCTTATGTGATTGTTTTTAAGCCCTATAATGCTCTTGATTGTTCCATGTTAAATAAACTGTGATTTAAAAGAGCATGAGCAATGATAGCAGAGGCTTAACACCTGCAAGCAATGTCCATTTTCAGCAACATATTTAACAAAAGTTTTTCACAGATGTGTGACACTCTGTACCTACAGGCAAGTCGTGATGGGAGGTGGAAGCTGTTTATGTTGGGATTAGCTGTTAAACTGCCTGAGGTTGCACCAGAAGGGGCCTGGGAGCAGTTTCCATAAAGCAGAAGTTAACATTTTTCTCACTTGGTGCTAAAGCTGAACAAGTCAGCTGTCAGGATCTGGCAGAACCCAGTGTTGCAGTCACTGGAGTGTATCCTACAGTTTTCTTTGGCTTATAAAATAGAGTTGTGAAAGAATTGGGCAACTTCGAGCAAAATGCCTCCTGCATTAACCTCTTCTGCTAATCACAAAGAGAGAAAAATAAGTTTGTTCCCATCACAGCTGCTGTAGAGCTGTTCACGTATCAGAGCAGGAAGGAGTCCTGCTCGAGTCAATTCTAACAGTGGGGTTTCGTCACTGGAAGCCTCACAACTCGATCTGGACAAGAAGATAATTCCTAGTAGATCATCTTGCCATTTCAGAGAAGCAAACTACAGAATGGCTGGTGGTTGGCATTCTGGGAAGGGCCACAACTGAAGAACACTGCCATGGCAGAAATTCGGCATCAGCACAGAATCTAGCTCAGAATTAAAAAAAAAACAAACCCACCTGACAATTTAGGATAGAGAGAAATGATGAAAAACAGTCAGCCACATTAAAACTCAAAGAATAAGCAGCAAAAAAAGGTCCCTATTTTCACAAATACTAAAACATGTCCTAACCACTTAATTAAGCCTAATTCACCTGACAGCACAGTGAAATCCCTTTCAAGAGACAGAAAGCAAGCAATGCAGAGTGCCAATACCCAGGACAGGCAAAGTGCGAATGTATTGCTGTTTGTGCCAGTCCCAGACCCACCAGAAGAGCTGGAGGGCAGGGCTGACATCCCCCGCTTGGAATCAAGAGACAGATTTGCACAGTTACTAGGAGACAGCTCGAGAGCTGCTCCTTGCTTTGGGATTTATTAGAGCTGCTGCAGCCAGGATCACATTGCTGTGCTGGAGTGCAATGTTTCGTCCTGGATGCAGCCACACACAGACACAAGTGGTTTTAGTGCTTCAAGCACAGGATCCTACTCACTTGGCCACAGCCAACAGGACATGTGGGTCATGTTCGCACTTCTTGAGAGCATCCACACTCTTGGTCTTCCGTTGCGGTCGCGCTTCAAGGAAAATTGCCTCTGACCACAGGATTCCTTAATGAAGTCAAGTAGGAAGATTGTTTAGTGTTAGAATTCAACCCTCCCCACCCTGCCATCAGGCCAGTGCCCTCTAACACAAGCCCCACCCTGGTGGTTATCCATCACCAGCTTCTTCCCACATCCCACATTTCTGCACAGATACTTCATTCTGTGCTCTGAATTTTGAGCTACTGTGTGCGCCACGTGCCAGACCTGCAGTTCTGAAGATCTCTGTGCCATAATTCCTGCAGCTCCAGTGCTGCCCAAGCCAGAGCTCAGGCCTTTCACGTGAGACACTGCCGACTGTGGAACAGGGAGGGCAAATCCGTGTTTCCAAAGGGAAAACTATCCATCTGTCTGAACAGGAAGCTGAAGTGGATGAAGTCCCAAAGGGTGCAAAGTACAGTTTGGGAGCAGTTTCAAAGGTGCTGGACAGCACCACAGGGTTACTGATGCTGGCTCTGCACACACTGATGATGGACAGAGTACATCCAGGAAAGCTGGGTTTAATCCCTAGCTCCTGTCACTGCCAAAAGCAAGGAAGGAAATATGCTCAGGGGAGCATGAAATCTGCAGTTTCTCGTGTCAGCCAGCCACACCTGATCACTTCAAAGCCAAGCCCGAGAGCTGGTGTCTGCCAGGACTCCATCAAAGCACTCTGGCTTCCCACAAACGGCACCACAGGAACACATACAAGCTTTGATGACTGCAGTGACAGACTGGAGGGGAACTCTCCTCTTCTTGCTCTTTATACACAGGATCACAAACACCATTCTATTTCAGTTTTATTCCTTGTACAGCCTGCCTACATCAGCCCTAAGCCATCAGGAATCAATTCAGCAATCGACGGACACAAACCTCTGGTTTACACAACTGCGTGTGGCCAACGAGCCAACTCCTGCAGGCTCTGACTCTGGTTTGCTGAGGTTTAAGATAAAGTTGGAAGCAATTTTTTTAAAACAAAAACTGAGATCCTGCTGCCCATTTCCATAGCAACAGGCAGATCTGTAAAAGAAGGCTGTGGTGGCAAACACTCATTAAGCATTAGGTCACTCACAAAACAAAGCAGGATTTGGGTGGTGCTTTGGTGACCCACTCAAATGGGGAGCAGCTTGCAATGAGTTTATCATCATGTCACAAAACTCACTTAATTCCCAATTATTTCACAGGGACTTAAGCAGCCACCAATTAAACACCTTTCAAAACCCAGCCTGAAGGCAAGCTAAGCTGGCTTGCCCTACAGTAAGTTACTACAATTTGTAGTTATGTGACATCTTCCCAAAGATGTCAACATGTTTTAATAATTAAGTCTTCCCGCAATTCTGCCCCAAAACAGGGAAGCGTTGAGCACTTTCTCTTTCCATCTCAAGAGGCAAATCTGGTTAGAACCAACTGACTCACATCATATGACCTATTAACCTTTTCTTACAGGAGCTAAAATAATCAGAAACCAGGGCTGAACATTTATGGTACACAATCCCCCTAATCATGACTACAACTGAAATTTGCTGCCAGTACAAATTATTAAGGTCCACTGGTGCAACTAGCACAGACAAACCAGCAACTGGGAAGCTCTTAAGGCCAGCTGTACTCCCAGGAGACAACAGAAAATACCATTCCTTTTCCACTGAACTTCCTAAATACAAACACTCAAGGGTCTTTCTTTAATTTTAAACCCTGGCAGACTTCTATCAGCTTCAGAGAAAACCCATCACTCTCAACGATGCTTTCACAGGAAACCTGGGGACAAACCGTGGACCACGGATGTAATAATACACTGGATAGTGTAGAAAAACAGAACAAACACCCACTCAGGACCTCTCTGGTGTGAGACAGCACAAAGTAATTGGGATTATTCACAAAGACCCTCAGTATTTCCTTTGCAGAAGGATGACTGACACCTCTCCACTACACCACATTTTTGAGATCTGGCCAGAAAGGACATCTCAGGAAATGATGTGGCTCTATCAGCTGGGCAAAACTACCGTGTTTAAAGTGGAAATGAGAGCCAGCTCACCCGAGTTGGGGCACTCTTGCAACGCTTTGGCCATCAGAGTGTTTGCAATGTTCTTCAGCCCAGCTCGGTACTCCAGTCGCACAGACTCCAACCTGGTAGGGAAGAGACTCTGCTGAGATTTCTGACAACATATTCACTAGGGAGAAACAAACTGTGAGTCATTGGAAACTGCAAACATTTGTCCATATTCTGAGCATGTGTAGGTGACTGACATCTTCCCATTTCTCTCCATCTAAAAATAAATGTGACCTTTGCTCTATAATGGTTCAGATAAAAAAACAAATCTGCTAAAGGGACTGTAACGGAAAGGGAAGAGCCCCGAGTTGGCCAGCTCTGTGTACTACAACTATCAGGAAAGAAATAACTAGTCCCCAGATCCTTAGAGTAGCTACACAATAGCCAGGATCACCAATAGCCAGGATCACCATGATCTGCTGTTCAGGGAAGTTGCTAGTCCAGAAGAAACTCCAAGATGGGCATGGTCGTAAGTTCCAGGCTCAAATGGCTGAGAGGATGTGAAACAGGTGGCCTAAAGAACGCAGTGAATTTGTAACCCAAATTCACTTCATCTCCACACGACTCACCAGAGATCTGGGTTCTTTGGATTTTTCAGGCGAGACTTCTCTAAGATAGCTCTTGCTCTAGTCAACTGCCCGACCTTCTCCTCCAGTCTGGACAGCAAAAGCCACAGGGGTATGGAATGGGGGCACTTCTTCAACTGTTTAAAAAAAAACAACAATGTATGTAGATACATGTAGATTTATGTATGTAGATATATGTAGATTTGAAAAAAAAGCTCTTGTAATGCCAATAGAAAAGAACTTCCTTTTCTACATCCTTTCAGAGAGTTTAGAAGAGGAGAGACGGAGTTCATCATGTCACTCAAATTTCTCCATTTCTTACAGCAAAAAGTGTCTCCTGTATAGAAAACAGTCCTGTCGATAAAATGTAACTGAGCTATCCCAGCAATAAGAGACAGAACACACCTCCCTTCACACAGCCACAGTCTGTGCTCCTTGTGGAGAAGGAGAGCTCTCATATATCCTCAAACCACAGCACAGTGTGCAGTGTGTCATTAGGACACACTGGCAGAAACCCGGGTCCAGATTACTCTGATGGTTGTGTGACTTTGAGCATTTATATCCAAGGACACCAATTACCATTTAAAAGGGAGAGGAGTGCCCTACAAGCTACCTCCTCTCACACTGTGTATCTAAGGACTGGTGAGGATTTTCTTCTAAGAATTTAGTCTTTACAGGTCTTAGAGAATTACTGCGCAATGCCTTTTTTCCTACCTGTGAGGAGTCAGGGTTACAGCAAACTCTCTCAAGCAAGAGAGTTTTGCACATGGATAATAGCCAGAGAAATTCTTGCTGCTTATTTCAAGATCCTTTTCTTTTTTTACTGTTTTAACCAATGACAGAAAGAACTGAAATCATCTCTTTGGCTCTCCATTTTCCTTCAAAGACAGACATGTCTCCATGCCAGAAGCACACAGCAAACCTGCAGTAACATCCAGCTTACCCCTTGATTATAAGCCTCCCGTGCTTTCTCCACCAGCTCTTTCTGCTCCTCAATTTGTCCTTTCATCATCCACAGTTTGGGGAAGTCCTCATAGTGCTTCAGGGCTTCCTCACACAGCTCCTGGGCTGCAGCAATGTTCCCAAGCACCCATTCCAACTTCACAGACTTCATGAAGACCTGAGAGCAAACCAGAGCTGTTCACCACCAGCAGCCATGGAAAAACCATTAGTCTGTCAAAGCAGTGGGTCCCCCCTTTCATACATTCATTAGGATGTTATTGATCAGCTACAGTTTGAAGTAAAATAAAAATATCAGGGTTAAATAACAGTGGGAACAGACAACAATAAGAAAGGCAAATGCAAATATTAAAGGAGTTGGAACAGTGTGATCAACCTGTATCCCAGCCATTAGCACAGTTTGCATTTGCACGGCCACAGAACCATTTCAGAAACATCAACTGGTTTAGGTTGGAAGAATAATATTTGTGCAAAGAGCACAGCTTTAAGAGCACAACCAATTAACAAACCTGAGCCTCCTTCATCAGCCCAATCTGATCTAACCTACCAAGGTCATCTATTCCTGCTTATGGCTTCAGGCTGTGACTGTTGTGCTGCTCATTACAAACTGGTACCTGCACTTTTCTTCTTCTTGCCTACACAGGGAAGTCCCATCTGTGAGAAATATATTCCAGACCCAAGGCTCTCTCACTCCTCTTTGATCCCTGTCCATCCCATTCCCAAACTACCCCCACCATGACCTTGCAAGAGAGGCATCAAGTCTGAGACCAGAGCTTCAGTCCCAGCTGCAGAAGCTCCCTGTCTGACAAGAGAGGAAGAGGACAGTTTAAAAGATCCAGGATGAAGCACCAATTAGGGGAGAGGAATAAGAGGACAGAGATCAAACTAATTTTTGTTTTACTTGGACAAGTTAAAATGCTTTTGTATGAAGAGCTGAAAATCATCAAAGTTTACCATACCAGAGGTAACTGGAGATAAACACAAGAGCATAACTTTAAACACCAAACCACCCCAGAGCTGCCTTTAGTACAAGCATCAGTGAGTCTTCTGTGAAAGTATTTTCTCTCTCTTTTTTCCAAGACGTCCTTTTATGCAACACAAACATTATACAAACAGCTGTAAACTGGGAATTTCCTGACTTTTGCCATTCGTGTAAAAAACAAATTGAAACCCTTCAGTTGATCCTAGCCCTTTTTTCCCCCATCATGCCATGACTGTGTGTCGCAATTCGCTGGAGAAGCGCTCAGCAGAGCAGCCGCATGCCCCGAGAGGCAATGGCAGGGAGCCACATGGTCAATCCTCAAGGCCACAGAACTGAAGGAACTCCTCCTTCCGTCCCAAATCCCCTGTGGCCAAGAGGCCTGAGCCTCTCCACCCTCCACAAGTCCTTACCCTTGCTGTGGGGGCACTGCTGCGAGCTTTTGCCAGCAGCCTCCTTGCTCTTTCATACTCATTGTTCTCTGACTCGAGCTTCACGGCAGCCAGCCAGATCTCCTCGCTGTTGGGGTTGGCCTGCAAGAACACAAAATGACAGACAAATGCACACAGTGAATCAACAGCAGATTTAATCCCTCGTTTGATCCAGATTAAAATTGAAATCAGAGCTTTGTCAATCCACAGTAGGATTTTTTTTTTTCAGTTCAAGCTCCTCCCAAACTTCGTTGACCTTTGAAGTTTATAGAAATTCTCCAAAACAGATGGGCAACACAAAGATATATGCCAGTTTAGAAGCTGGATGCTTCTTAATTGTTGAAAAGAATTAATGCTCAGTCTTCTGAACTTCCAGTTTAAATACTGAAAACATCACAGGGTCTGCCACAATGAGACCCTCATTTTATTACCCCCAAGCAAAAAAAACGCAGCTTGAATTCCCCACTGAGGTCTGTGAAAGCTCCTTCAATAGAAGTCATTTCAGTGGCAACCATGTCAAGAACTTTTCAGGATGGTAACAAAAAGCATGAAGAACAAATTTAGGAAGTAAATATCTTTTACCTTCCCTCTCAGAACCCATAATTTATTTTGGGTTTTTTGCTATCACTTAGCTTTTAAGCCTCAATCCCAGTTGTAGAACTGCTCCACCCATCTCCCTTACAGTACTGAGCAGACAATTCCCTTCATTTTGGGATCCGGGGGTTTGGTCTAAATCATAAGTACTGCTGTGTCCTCATTAATTCGGGCAGACCACAACCCTGTCCATGAGGTGACCCAGTAAAAGGGGGTTCTGACCCTGAACTGGGGTTGGTGGGAGCCATGGCAGTAACACTGATGGTTTGCAAACTCACAGGACAGTTTGGCTTGGAAAGGACGTTGAAGATCATCTCATTCCAACTCCTCTCCCCATGGGCAGGGATGCCACTCACTAAATCAGGCTGCTCAAAGCCCCTGTCCAATCTGGCCTTGAATTCTTACAGGGACAGGGCACTCCCAGTTTCCCTGGCCATCTTGTTCCAACTCAGAACCTGGTGTGGTACTACTGAAAAGAGGAGTGACACACTCTTGCTTCCAGTGTGCAGTTGTTTTACATAACATTTTGTGACACAAAACAAGGAACGGAGGAAGTCTCCATCACTTTGAAAGGCAGCAGGAATCAGGTGTTGACAGAAAAAGCCTCCTCTGCATTCTTTACCTGTCATACTTAACACCATCTGACATGTCTAATAAACCCACCTGGAAAGCCAGGGCCAAAATGCTTCTGGCTGCTGGCACATCTCCTGCCAGCCACTTGGATTTGGCTCCCATGAGCCACAGCACTTCTGCTTTGGGACAGTGAGCCACAGCTCTCTGCAAAAGGGCCTCCAAGGATTCCCTGGGACAAGAAAGAGCAAGTTACAATCCCTCGAGGTACTGCCAAAGGCGAGATCTTGCACACCAATTTTACTGTCCCTCAGTGTTATAAATATTGTTGCAAAGTCCAATGCTGTAAACCTTGATAAGTTGTTTCATAACAAGGAAAGGGTGGGGTCTTTTTTTCACAAGGGTTCTGAAATCAGCACTCCACAAACAGGGCATTGTTCAGACACCTTTGTTTGATAAACTCTGCGGAAAGAGTCTGCACACAAACAGCTCATTTCTCTTGGAAAGAGCCTTTCTGTTTAACCAACCTGAGCAGAAACCAGGACACGAAGTTTTTCTGAATTATTAGATGAAGCTGGCTTGATCTTATTGAATTTATTTTTTTCTCCACTGGAAAATACGCTTTCCAGGTAGAACAAGGGGCTTAAAAGCCTGTCACCACTGGGAAACATGGGAGAACAACATCAGAAGCAAAGGTATACTTGTTCCTCCCCAAAAAAGGCTTGACTGAGGCAGAAATCAGCATCTGCAGTCACTTCCACACTGCAGCCTTGTTGGCTTTAATAAGCATGATTCCACATGTGTAAGTGGCCCTACTGCAGAGATTGTTTGCTTTATTCTAAACTTTGGGCAGAAAGCTTCTGACATGTAAAGCTTTATGAATAAACTTTAAAAAGAGCCTGAGCTCTGACAGGATAACACTGATCTTAATTCAGGATGTGATACACATTAACAATATGTTTAATCAAAAAATTCCAGAGATGCTTGGACAACTTGAGCAATGAAGTAGTTTATCTATGAAAACGAAATAAAATACATTTTAGGCCATTTGTATCCCCATATTTTTCTAAAATGCCTTCTCAAAGACAACTGTTCCTATCCTGCCTATCCACAGCTATTTTTACCAAGCAGTCTCTACTGCCAAAAGCCATTTTATGGCTTCATAAAACCTAATGATGTTCTGAGTACAACAATAACAAAGACGGTCAGACCTGCAAACACCATCAGTTTTCACCGGCTGCACGTGCACTGCATCACTTCAGGGATCATCTTGCAGCCTTCCTCCCACCCCAGGCCGTCACCCAGGCACGAGGGTGATCCCCTCCACGCAGGGATTGTGCAGCACACGTACCTGGTGCCGTGGTTCTTCTCGAAGTAAGCTGCTCGCAGCCACACACTCTTCTTGCTCGGGAAGACTTGCAAGGCATAAGCATAAATCGCTCGGGCACACTCCAAAGCATTATGAGCAACACACTGAGGGAAAAACAGATCAGAACTAAGTCAGCTTAGGAGTGCACTGAAATCAAGAGCAAGAGGGAATTACACGTGCATAATTCAACACAGAACTCAGGAACTCAGCATACTCCATGAATTGGGGCATTATAGAGAGGAGAACACTTACTATCAGCTTTTTAAAAAGAAGCAGGAAAGGAATTTCCGAGCATCCCTCTACAGAGCACATGTATCCCTGGCCTTTCAGTGGGACTGACACACACAGGCCGGCTTGAAACTTTAGTAAGGCATTGGAACGGCTCTCATGTTTGCACTTCATTTTGTTATTTCACAGGCAAAACCCTAAGCACCACAGCAGTGCCCCCCACTGCTTCGAGCCCAATTCAAGGCCAGTGAAGTTGGACATTTCTCATGCTGAAATATGATTCAGTTTTTAGCACATGTTCAAACTATTCCCCTAAAGCAAAGAATGCCTGGTAAAACTTTTACCCACTCTCATGGCCCGTCTTAGTATTAACTCTTGAGCTACAACATAAGGCCTAAAACTCAACTCCCAGACCCTCTACGCAGATCTCAAGCTCTGTTGATGTCACACACATACACAAAAAAAACCCACACCAAAACCAGCAATCAATCTATCCCAATGTCAACTTTCTGGTTAGGAAAAATTCCAATCTGAATAAAGGTCTATAACCCAACACCCTCCTGAGGCACAGACTGGCCAAAGACAGGCAGGTGGTGTGGGAATCACATCCTCCTCCACTGACAAAGCCGTTTCCTAGGCTCCAGTTCAATTTCCTCTAATTAAAAAACACAAGCCCACGACAAACCAACCAAAGGCAACAAAAAACCAGCATCACAGCTGGACATACACTGTCCGCATCTTCCATCCAGGTGTGTTTCCGATCTTCTTCCTCAATCCCAATCCCAATCACAGCTCTCATGATTGCCTGGCATGTGGCCACACTTCCAGCTTTATCACACTCCTCAGCATCCTAGAAACAAGAGTAAAGCCCTGCTCATTTTGAGAATTCTGAGGTGCAAACACGGCGACACGGTGGGTCAGTGCCACAACACAAATATCGTATGACTCAGACACATCTTCACACTCATCAGGAGCCTGCACGCACAGGGAAGGTGCTAGAGTTGTACACAGACTCAATCAGGAGCTGGTTAAGGAACAGAGCACGTCAACTGCAGCCACTGAAAAGGAGTAAGTGTGACAATGTGTGACCTTTCCAGCCCCAAAAGTCTCTTCTTACAGCTCCACAATCCTGGGCTGAGCCAAGGAGGGACCTGGCCAATTAAAAAACCGCAAAAATTTCACAAGGAAGTATTGTAATATCAAATCTACGGATCTTTCCTCAGCTTTCAGATAATTCTTAAGTTTCAACGAGGGCTAAGCAGTAAGTGAATTTAAATTAAAGGCCCCTTAAACAGTGTTAAATCAAGGGTGCAAAGGCTCTCTCATCAGAGCATGTATGGAAAGTGGAGTTTCCTGACACAAAGCTTTCAGAAAGCCAAGCGTGTCTTGCTTAAACTTGTTGAAAAGACCTCTGATCAGGTAACAGAAATGGAACAGTTCTAGTACTGAGATGGAACTCGAGAAGGCAATGGTGAGTTTTTTTAAAGAGAAGGTGAAATTAACCTTTAATTGTTTTACTGCTGTAAAGAAAGAATTCTTTTAGGTGTTAACAAGGATACCCATTTAATATTAAATACTTCATTCATTACCAATGCTCTTAAGCAGTGTGACAAGAAGATTTTGCTGCCTTCACCCACTGTAAGTGATTTTAGTAGGAAACTGCTTTACGGCCTTAAGCTCAAGGACATATTCAGAAGAAAAGAGGTTCAGTACAGGACTAATAGAATATTTCCTACATGCTGCAAATGCAGTATTTGTATTGATTTCTCACAGCACTGTCTGACAGACTTCTTGGGAAAACAAATACCTTTTAAGCCATGAGAGACATATGCAAGAAATACATAAATCCTTTACTGGAGACTTTAATCCTGTGTCCTACTTAAGGCAGCAGTTGCTTCAATTTGAAGCTGCTTATCTTCTAAGACAGATAAACCAGACATTTCTCAGCAAAACACATGTGATGTCACCCCAGAGTATCACTTATGGCCTTGATCCTACTCAGCTTTTTGGTCTCATCTCCTGTACCTTCACAGGGATCTCCACTGATCAGCCAGGTGCAAAATTACTCTTCCCCACAGTAACTACCATCAGCAGCCTTCAACACAGAGCCTGGGTCTTCAAGACAGAGCACATACCTGTATCCACTGCTCTCTGTTGATTTCCACACCGTTAGCCCTGAGGGATGTGATGGCTCTGTCAATGATTTTCTCCACCATCTGGGTGTTTCCATTGGCTTCCTCCAGTTTGGCAGCAGTAATCCAGATGTGACGATCCGTTGGAATATTCTCCCGGGCTTTGTTAAGGACTTTACGAGCGTTCTCATATGTCTCCAGCCTTGCCAGCGCGAGCCACAGCTGCAGAGCAACAAAAGATGTACTTGAGATGAGAACAAGGAGATGACAAGGCTGCCATATGGCAGCGTCAGCCCACAGAGATAAGCAGCTTCATGCTGTTTGCTACTGGTTGGCAACTGTCCTCAAGTACTACAAGCAGGCAGTGGAACAGGCTACTCCTGCTCTTAGAGCTCAGTCCTCTTTGTCTCTAGATATCATCTCCATCTGCTGGGCTGCTGCACTCCTACTTGCTGTCCACATCACCTTTCCAACAGCTGAATCTGATGCTCTGATCCACCATTTCAGAAACAAGCAACTTTTAGGTTCCCCAGGCCTCGCTTGTTTTCACAACTGTCAAGGCACCACACATGGATGTGAGCATGGCTCAGTGCCTGCAGCAGGCACAGCTGTGCTCTGCCATGACTAACCTAACAATTACACAGGAAAATGAGCCATGTAATGACCACCAGACAATTAACTCGAGAGAAAAAGGCACAGTCTACTACTCATCACATCCTTCCCTCTGTGGGATGAAGCGTGCGGTAAAACCTTGCGTGTGTGGAGGAGCTCACCCTGCCTTTTGTTGGAGAGCCCTGCTGCCTGCCCAACGTGGTGTGTAAGGGGATCTTTACTTCACTTTTTTTAAACTCACTTCAACACTGGTGGGACAGCACTCCACAGCCCGGCTCAGCATGATCCTGGCATCCTCAGGCTCCTCCAGCTCCACAGCTGCTTTCCACAAACGCACCGAATTGGGAACGTGCTCAAGGGCTACAGAGGCAAAACAACTCTGTTAATCACGATAGAGCACTTTAAAAAATACAGTTCTGTTTGACAAAGGATTTGCCCTATCACAGATGAATTTTCCTGAAAGAAAGAAGGGAAGGAACTTTACTTACATTAGCTCTTGCTTTAAAAATGAGAACTTAAAACCAGAAAATAAAACACTTAATCATTTTAATTGGAAACAGGTTTTGGAAAGCCAAGGGCTTTTTCACTGTACAAGCTGTAATTGCATCCTTCTCAGTTAAACACCTGGCTGAACAAAGCCTCCAGTCTCAGCAAATGAGCATATGAGGCTGTTAAAATTCACCAGCTTAACACGCTGGATCTGCCTTCATAAAAAAGCAGCATCTTCAACTTAATAACGCAAGCTCGTTTCTTCTGTGCTGAAACTGTCCCCTCACAATTGAATTTTCCTGTAAGCATCTCCTGACAGCTTAATGGCCCCCAACTCAGCTTCCCAAAAAGTTGTCCTGCTGCAAAAATAAAACAGGGATGCATAAAAATGTAAAGGTATTGCTGACACTAACACGCTAAGCCAAGAGCCCAAGGTGTGCTCTCAGCAATCCAATATGGGCTCCATCTAATTAGGATTCTTTGGGGCTTCCTTCATCTTGCCCAAGAGTTAGTTACTGCTGGTAGAACTGCATTCTCTGCAGCCTGTCCTACGTGTGTTGTCTGAAACATTAAACTCCAAACAACCTTTCTCAGCCCACCTCTCCCCACCCTCAGCTCAAAGAGAGATTGAGAAAACAACAGATATTTTTTTTAGCTTTTTGTCACTACAACTCTTACCCCAGATCTCTGCTATCAGCTGCATTGCAGCATTAGTCTCCCTGCTCCCATGGTGACAGTACACAAACATGCCATAGCAACAGAGGACTGAGCACAACCTTCTTCAATAAAGAGAGCACAATCACAGGGACACAAAAATGGGGGGGAAAGACATCGAACCCTACTTTGGAACTAGCTGGGCTTTGAGGCAAGGCTGTTCCTTGAAGCACTGCTGCACAGGCAGAGGCACACTGCTGAGCCTCAGCTCCGAGCACATCCCAGCTCTTTACAAACAGATTTACAAGCAGCATGCACCAAGGATTTGGGCATTAACCATTTGTCTCAGTCTGCAGCAGCAGGAGATTTTCCTGAAGAATTTAAGTGAATAGTGTCAGCCTCCAAGAGCTGAAAGCATCACTCTGCAGGGCAGAACACGTTTTCAGAAATACAGCATTTGATTTTTAGACCTCAAGATGCATTTTAATCACTCAGCTGGCTGGCTCTCCGGTCAGATGGAGGCTTTAAAAACCCCAGAGGTTCTGCTGGATGCACAGAGCCAAGAGAGGAGAAACACGTTATGAAAGGTCCCACTTCAGTGATATTACCTGGCAGTCAGGCTTTTTTATTTCAGGAGAAACAACAAGTTATACTGCCACTTATTTAAGGCTGGATATACAAACAGCTCCAAGCACCACATTACTGATGTTCCCAAGGCAGCAGAGCACTGTGAAGCTGTGAACAGGCAGAAATTTGGAAGAGAATGATAAATCCTGTTCCTTTCCACTAATAGCTTTGTATCAGAGATTACGTACGTGGTTCCAAAAACCAAAGCATGTTTTTCTCTTTGCCAATAAGATGTTTGAAGCAAAGATGAGCACTTAGTGGGTAAGTCACTGCTCTCACACAAGATGCTCCCATACCTGAGCTGGACTCACAGATCTATTTCTGCTCCTGTGAAAGTGTTTTTCAAGTCGAGTTGATTATTCTTGAGAAGGACACAGTGTCACAGGAGCAGCACTTTACAGCACGTTGCACTGCTGAGCCAATGGAAATTCAAAAAGCTACTGAATAGTTAATATCTGAACTCTTGAAACCCAGGATCTTTGAAGTGCCTTTATCCACATGCAGTAAGAGGTCATTTCACCAGAGATGTGCTATTTTACATCAGAAATAAGAGACAGGAGGCAATTAATTCCTTTGAAGCCAAGCCATTCAAACCTGTGGACTGCTCCACAGTAATTTAGTACAGTATTAAATCCAGACCCTCTTCCCTGTCTAGATTAAAGTCAGGAGATGTAATTGATACAATTCAACAGCAATGAAGGATCTAATCTCTATTGATACATGCACAGCTACTTAAAGTAATCAAAGAATTCATACTATAAACCTGCAAGGAAGATGTATTCAGGACAACACAACAAACTGCTGCTAAGGAGATCGTTGTTTTGGAAAGACAGTAATTCCACGGAAGAGGAAAACCTTAAAGTGCAATGCAACAGAAGATGTAAGTACCATAGAGAAAGGCTGTTTGTCAGGAACACACAACTTGCTACACACAAGCAAAGCCTGTGGCTCAGTGATAAAAGAACCTCAGGGCCTCCAAAGCTCCTCCACCAGGAACCACTGTGGGCTCTAACAGGCTACAGGTAAGTTGGAACTCAAATACAAAGTCCAGTATCTTTTCCAAAAAGCACAACAAGGTGACAGCTAAACACCCTTTTCTCCCTAGAGCACCATTTTTTAATTGTTTTCATCTACTTATCTCAATTCGATCAAGCTGGAATTGCCTTTGGTACGTGAAATGCCATTCTGGAACGGGTCAGTAAAAACAGCTGCTGAAGGATGTTTTATAAACCTCTACTCCGATTCATTGGCAGCAAGTTCCACCATTAAAGCACACATTATCAACTCTGTTTTCCCAAAGGAAGCACAAAAAGCACTTAAACTTATGGACACATCTTGAACAACTTACAATGCCACAGAAAAGAGTGCAATGCTCAGGCTTCGCTCCCTGACCCCAGAGGAGCTCTCACCTTTCCTAAGGACACGTTTCTTGGCACGGATGTCTGTCTCCAGCTCTGCTGCTCTGATATAGATCCGGACAGACTGGGGAAGGTGGCGGACAGCCTGAGCCACAACAGCCTTGGCTGTATCCCCAGGCTGCAGCCGAGCAGCTTCCAACCAAACATCTTCACTCTGTCAGGAAAACAAAACACAAATTTTCCTGTGCATCAAAACAAGGCTATAAAATCAGAGCTGCTGACTAAACAGGTGTACTGCAGACAGAGAGGCTCCCTCAGATACAGCCTGAATCAACCTCAACAGAGATTTTGCTGCTTATGAACCACAACCTTTTCCTACTATCCTGCAAGGATCAGAAGGGAAGCAAAGTGATTCTGACCTTGGGGCACATCTCTGTTCCTTTCATGATGAGGTTTCGAGCCACCTGGAGTTTGCCAGTGACCTCCTCCAGCCGGGCTGACGCTATCCAGGCTGGTGGATGGTGAGGATTGGTCTCTCGGACAGATTTCAGAAGCAAACGTGCTTTCTTGATATCACTAAAGGAGGAGGAAAGACAGGCAGGAAATTTTTCAGCCCATGTGCAAACAATTCCCCTGAAATATTAAGTGCTTTACAGCCAGTTCCTCGCAGCCACACTCACATGGACAGTAACTGTGACTCCAAGTGTTTCCACACTAGTGACATAAATTACATCCCACCAAAACAACCTTACAAATACACATTAAGGCAGTGAGATCACAGTGAAAATGGGTTAAGAATTTAAGCAAGACTTTGGGGAATTACCACTGGGCATTTGCAGTTGGAAACTGATAAGCCGAAGCATGGATGTAAGTCAAGAATTAGCATCCACATTTGTTGCTTCAACTTAAATGGCAATTCTTTATGAAGCAGACCCTCAAACTTCAGGTTAAAGAGGTTTTCACAGGTCATCAATCAAGCCTAAATTAGCAGCACACAGGTACAATTATCCAGGTTATTTCCTGGCTGGCAGCCAGCCAGCCACACACTGCCATCCCTCTGGCAGGGAAATAGGGATAGAATGGAAACAATCCCTACAATTGATGCATCCAGGTCAGATGCTAAACACCCGTGTTGAAAGATCTCATGTTAAAAGAATTCGTCCTCAAAAACTCACCTGGCTTCTCTTACAAATTAAATGCCAGCTGAAAGCACCCACTCAGACAGATTTCCATTTACATGCAGGATCACTGCCACTGCTAAGAGGATAAATATGTTAATCCTTCTTAAACTTACTTGATATCTCCTCCGTGTGTGGGAATCATAGAATTCAAGTCTGTCAAATATCCTTTTGGATCCACTACAGTCTGGCCACTCACGGAGTCCGACACCTGGGGAAGTGAGTCAGAGTTTGTGAAATGACCACTCAGCCCCACGCACTAAACACTGTAAAAGACACTGCAGCTGTACAAGAATCCTAGATATTCATCTGTTCCCAAAAGTAAGGAAGGAGGACAACACAAAGTTTTACTTATTAGCTTTTCCCTCACTTCTAAAAGACAAAACTTCAACACTAAAAATGTAGTACCACTGAAAACCCAGACAAAGAGCCGGGTGACAAGCAGTCCCCCAAAGTTCTTGCAGCCCTGTCAGCTAAAGCCCTTCTTTTAAGTATAAACCACATTTAGATGGAAAAAGAATTTAAGAGTAGTATTTTCCAGCATCTTGTACTGCAGCTCTACACAGGACAGAAGAGATGCTTCCTTGGAAACACTGTCCGTGCTGTTTGCTTTAAGTCTCCCTCTGGGAGTCTGTCCTCCCATAATGACCAGGAATTCCACGGACAAACTGGTTTTTTCCAAGGAAATTCTACATGAGTTGAGGGCATGAGATCTGGGGAGGAGGCGTAGAAAATTGTTTTACAACTCAGCTGTTCTTGGGTCTTCTAACACCCAAGAGAATTAAAGACTTTTCTAAAACCAGGGCTTAAATAGTAGCACAGCATCAATCCCAGGGATATCTGTAACAAATCCTGCCTTCCCTCATCCTTACCTGGCTTAGCCTCATGTCCATCAAGGTGTTCCTGGCTTGGCCAATCTTCCTCATATCCAATTCACCGGTCCCAGGTGTCATTAAGCCTGGTGTCATTCCTCCTGGGTATGGAGTATTCAAACCTCCTGGATATGGAGTATTCAACCCACCAAATTGCTAAAAACAAGAGGAAAGGAAAAGAAACACTTGCTTTTGAACATATCAACACAAAAACCAATGGATGTGCACTAAAAGGCTCCAGCAAGCACAGGAGCTGAAAACCCAGAATTCCTTTGGCAGACTCACAAACCACACTGAGTTTTTTGGCCAATCTTTTTTCCAAATCCCACAGTTTAACCCTCATCTCTGATTTAAAGTCTGGCCACAGCTCCCCCAGGTTTGCTGTGTACTCACAGTCTGTCGTGGGTCCACAGTAGTGTGATTCTCCCCTGACTGTAAATGCTTAGCAAAGAAGCTGTCAGGGACAGGAGTCAGCTTCTCGTAACGGGGATTCCTCTGCCGCTTGTTCCTGGCATCTCCAACCTCTGGAATACTCAGCCACTCCTCTTCAGTAACCTCTGCTAATTTCCGCTGTTCAAACAGGAATTGTCATTAGTATTTGCTGTAGAAATTTCTTTTTAACTGCTCTCACTCCTTAATAGATTTATTTTGTTGAAATAATTCAAGATCAATTAGACACTTAAAGGTCTTTTCTTTTCCTAATCCAATGTACAAAGGAATTAGATGCATTTAATTAGAATCTGGTTTTAGTCCAGACTGAGATTCCAAATCAATTTTGTTATTAAATTCAGTGCTACAAACATTCAGATTAATCTTAGTGCCTGGAGCATTGAGTGGTTTATTACTAATCATCAGACAACAGCTTAAACAATAGATTTTATTTAAAAGAAGATTTAAAAGCATGAGATCCCGCTCAGCTACTCCTCTGATGCCAACAAGTTATCAGTCCCTCAAAGACAGAAGTGTAACGCCTTCAATAAAGCACAAAACAAAAGCTAATATCAAAACCTGCAGGAATTCCGCTACTCCACGCATCCACAAGAACAGAAATTAATTCCAACAGAAATGAATTCTACTCTGGAGAATAACAAACTTGTTTGCCAACACACAAAATCCTGGCAAAGCAACACACATACATACAAAGGAACATTACAGCCACCTCTCATATCTCATAAAAAGTCACGTTTCAGACATATTTCGTCCTTACTTTCAAGTCTGAGAACTGCTGCTGAATTTTGGGTCGCTCCATACGGTATTTTTCTATTTCCTCTTTTTCTCGTTGTTCCCTTAGGAAAAGGAATACTGAGGTTATGCCCAAAGCAACACTTGGCAAGTCTTTCATCAAAGTGTTGATATCACAGAAAAATGTGTTTAATCAGAGTTAAGGCATAATAAAGGTGGGGTTTTTTTCCAAGCTTTGATTATCAGCTTTACAACAGAGAAGCCTTATCAAACAAGACAATATTAAAGTGTAGAAACAAGTGAACTTGAATCTGTAATCTCCTCTTACCTGCAGACCAGGCAGTGAGTTTAACAAGTAACACTCACTTTTTACCAGACATGTACATCACATGGCCCTTTTTAACAATTCCCAGTGCATTGTGCAGTACATGACATTTCAAAACCAGTCACTCAGCACCTCCCACGCCATCTTACATCCACTTACATCCCACATCCACTCTCAAATCAATACCCTTTGTCCTCCATGAACTAGAAAACACCCCACGCCTGTGCTGCAGTTCATCCTACCTTCTTTCTTTCCTGCGTTCATCCATCCTCTTGTCCAAAGCTGCATAAATAGCATCTGCTTCCTCGTCATCTTTTTCATAGGGACCACTAGAGAACAGGCTCCCAGCATAGCCATTGAACTGTCAATTTGGAGAGGGAAAAAAGGCGGTTTGAAGCTGCTGTTATTATGTCCCTGCTACAGGCAGAGCACTGAAAGTGCACGAGGCTATTTCTGACAACATTGCAGCAGACCAACACGTCCCTAAATGAAAACAGTTTCCTTCCACCACCCTGAGTGTTTATTCTCCCACACCCTTTGAGGCAAAACTGCTTCAAAATTGCTTCTCTTTCAAAATTGCATTAATAAATATAAATCTTCTCTGTCAAAATTGCTTCTATTAAGCAGTAAATGAGATCCCACGATAGAAAAGCCATTTTCTTCCATTAACCACTTTTTTCTTCTTAAACCAGGGAAAGCAAACAGAAAGAACATCACAACACCCAACTAATCAAAGAGGGATTTAAACACAAGAGACCACACAGGCTACATAAGGACAAATACGTGTCACGAAATCATTTAGGTTGAAAAAGACCCCCCAAGATCACCCAAGGCCAACCTTGTCAAAGCACAAAAGCTGAGATTTCATTTGTGAAAAAATTAAAAAACAAAAACCAACTCAAAACTAATTTTTAGTTCATGGGTCTTTTGCCAAGACTCGTATAGCCCTGTATAGATAATTAGATTAATGCAATAAATATAAATTACATAGATTATTAAAATATGTATGATATTAATAAATATAAATCATAGTGTTCAAATATATATAGGTTAATAAAGTAAATATAAATCATATAGATGGTTACAATATGTACACTCAGATTAATAAAATAAATGTAAATTACATAATTGTTAAAATACGTATAGTTAGATTAATGAATATAAATTACACGTATGATTTCCATATGTATAAATAATCAGATTAATAAATATGAATTACAGAAGTTATTAAATATCTGTATAGATAATTGAACCACAATACATAGGCCAAGGCCACAAGAAAAGCCTGTAAGCACCACCATCCCACTGTGCATGCTGAGGGCTCAACAAATAAATTTAAAAAAAAAAAGAAATGCTGCCCACAAACTGCAGGGAATTCTGGTTCTGAAGCCTCAGCCAAGAGTGGGGTTTGTGTCAGGAGAGCTGAGAGCTCAAGGACTCCTCTTCCAACTCAGGGGGGGAGCAAAAAACACCTGCAGGCCTATGGAGAGCTCCTCACCTCATCGTAGTTGGTGTCGTTCAAGTCCTCGTCGTCATCATCCGCCGTCTGGTTCTTCTTCATCTGGTCCCCCACCGTTCTCTTCCCGGGCGGCGCGTGCCGGTCGTCCACGGGGTCGTTGGCATCGCGGGCAGGGCCGATGTCGGAGCGGGTGGTGAACCCTGTGGCTCTGGGGGGACAAAGCAGGAGCTGCTGAGCTCACTGCCAGGCCAGCCTGTCTCAGCTGGGGCTCAGTAAAGATATTCCCTTGTGAGCGCAGCACCAGCCACTCCCCACGGTCAGCATTTGTGAAGCCTGGGGGGGAAAGGAACTGAGGAACGTGGGATGGTTTGGGTTGGAAGGGACCTCGATGCTCACCCCAAAGCTCCCAACACCATGATCCCAGGGTGCTCCAAGCCCTGTCCAACGTGGCCTTGGACACTCCCAGGGATGGGGCAGACAGAGCCTCTCTGAGCAGCCTTTTCTAGGGAGACCTTTATCCACAGAGACACTGCGAGGATCCATCTCACTGCTCTGCCCACCCAGACACAGTTTCCATCCTGAACTGTGTGTCTGGGGCAGACACAGCAAGGAGCTGACCCCGCAGAGTGACAGGCACCACAGGGCGGGGGTTTGGGCACAGGGATGGGGCAAGTGGAGCTGCTCTGAGCCCCCCAGACTCCCGGCAGGGCACAGCCAGACCAGGGAGGGACAAACACAACTCACCCCCAGCAAAGGACACCCCAAAGGGGGATCCCAGTCCCCACCAAACCCCCCCTCACTACTCCCCGTGCGATGATTCACACGCACACACAGGCCCAGGACCCGGAGGGGCTCAGTCCCTCCCCAGCGGGGACGTCCCCGGGGGCCGGTTCGCTTTCAAACACGAACCCGCCCGGCTGAAGGGCGAGCGCGAACCGTTCCCAAGGGACAACATCGCGGGGCCGCCCCGAAGGGACGGGACGGGACAGACGGGGAAGGAAGGCGGGCGCCCCGACGGGCCGTAGGGGAACCGGGTCGAGGGAGGCCCAGGCGGGGCTGGAGCCGCGCCTTACCCGCGGCCCAGCCCCGGCACGTAGCCTAGGGGCGCGGGCATGCCCAGGAACGGTTTCTTCTTCTTGTTCATGGTGCCGGTGCTGGGGGCGGCGAGGCGGGAGCGGAGCTGGAGCGGGGCTGCGGGACGAGACCCGCGGCGGCGGCGAAGGCGGAAGCGGAAGCGGGAGCAGCGCGGCCCCCGCGAGGCCAGAGCGGCACTTCCGGTCCCGCCGGGCGGCCGCGCGCCCCCTGACGGCTGGGAGGGACCGAGCCTCGGAGAGGGTGACGGGAATGGGGGTGAAGCCGGGCAACAATGGATTTTAAAATAGTATGTGGCGATTTACTGTTTTTATTATTATCAGGAAACAAGTAGCTTCTGAGGACGTCTGGAGCACCCCAGGAGGCGAGCATCCCTGCGGGGAACAGAGTTAACACCCCGCGTTCAGCGGCCAGAGCAGGAGCTGCAGAGGGACAGACGGGGCAGGATCAGCCCAGCAGGGCCTGGAGCTGCCCTCGCCTGAAGGACGGTGACATTCGAGCCTCACTTCCCGCTCCCTGTGCTTCCCTCACGCTGACCATGTCCAAGACAAATGATCCATGACAAAGCCCTGTGAGGAGCGACTGAGAGAGCTCGGGTTGTTCAGTCTGGAGAAGAGGAGGCTGAGGGGAGACCTTATCGCTCTCTACAACTACCTGAAAGGGAGGTGTAGCCAGCTGGGTGTCGGTCTCTTCTCTCTGGCTACCAGTGATAGAACAAGAGGACACAGTCTTAAACTGCATCAGGGGAGATTTAGACTGGACATTAGAAGGAACTTTTTCACAGAGAGGGTGATCTCTCAGTGCAATGGGCTGCCCAAGGAGGTGGTGGAGTCACCGTCCCTAGAGGTGTTTAAGAAAAGGTTGGATGAAGTTCTTAGTGGCATGACCTGGATATTAGGGTAGTGTGTTATAGGTAGGATGATGTGTTGGTAGCAGGATGGCAACAGGTCAGGTAACAGGTTTGGCTAGATTAGGAAATAGGTGATAGGTTGGACTTGATGATCTCTGAGGTCTTTTCCAACCTTACTGATTCTGTGATTCTGTGATCTCCAGCAGCAGGAGCTGGTTTTCTGCTCCAGACCAGCCTAGGGGTCTCTCACTCCCAGCTTTGTCGTGTGGTGGCGGCAGGGACAGCAATGCCAAGGGACCGAGGTGTCCCATGGGTGCAGAGTTGATGGATCGCACACCTCTGGTCACCCATCTTCTCAAGGCACCTGAGGATGCCCCAGGAACACCGAGCAGGTTTCTCTTGCCCACCCACAGCTGGTGTCAGGATTAATGATCTGCCTCCTGGAAAGTTTCCAGGTGACCCTGGAAACTGTGCCCAGCTGAAGCAGAGGGAACCAAAAGGTCCTTGTCCCTCGGGAGAGGCTCAGGGTCGCAGACCACAAGAATAAGGTCAATGAGAGGGGTCTGAGGCATCTGGGGCTACTTGGGGGACTGTTCCCATCCCACAACCCCCTCCCACCGTCAGCCCTGCTCCCACTGCCAGTGCCTGCCAGGTTTCGGAGCAGAAACCAGCTGCAGGGAAGATAAATAGCCCCATTTTGCATGCTAATGGCATCCCAGCCCCCAGCCGCTTCACATCAATCTATTTTTGGGTTTTGCCAGAGAAAAAAATAAAAAAATAAAAGCCCTTTTGCCAAACAGTTGGGGTGGCAGAGGGGGAGGGAGGCTGCAGCTCACCCAGGAAGGAGGGTAGAGCCCATGGGAGCATCCTTAGCACCAGGGAGGGATATAGGAGCCCCTGACCCCCCTTGGCCTGTCCCAGCAATCCTAGAGTCCTCTAGATATCCAGAACTGCACCTGGTGCTCCAGCATATCCCATGTCAGGGAGCACCAGGTGGGTCTTCACTGTGGGCTGGTGGTGGTAAATTTGGGGGGGTTTGCAGGTAAATTGCTTTCCCCTATCCCGCCAGAGGATGGAGGATGAATGGGAGCCCACCAGGAACCTCCCCAACCCATTGCCGGATGGGGAGAGCAGGGAAGTGCCCAGTCTCTGCTGAGGTCCTGGAAGCTGCAGAAATTTCAGCTTTGGGGTTCTCTCCTGAAAAACTGAGGTGAGGGATGGAGCAGGGTGACCCCAGCACGGGGCTGGTGGTGGGACTGTCATCCTTCTCTTTACACAACAACATCCAGCATTCCTAGATGCAGGAAGGTTTCTTCTCTCCTGGATCTTAGAACTGGGTGGGAAGCAGGGAGGAGATGATTTTTCCCCAGTGCAATAAAATCCGAAGGGGTGAAGGGGTAACTGCAGATGTTAAAGGTGCAAATACACCGCATCACCTGCCAGGGGCTGCTGCTGCGTCTGGATGTCAGCACAGTGCTTCTTACCACTCTCAACCACGTCTTTTGGGATGGGGAATAAAACCCCGGAGGGATGGGACCACCGGCAGCAGGTCACTCCTCTCTCCTGGATGCACAGAGTCATCCCACTTCTTGTTTGGGACTTTCCAAGCTCAGTTTCCATCAGTCTCGCTAAGGAAAGCGAGGTGGGAGGGGATGCTGGGCACGTCAGCACAGCCACGCGCGTAATCACTCACAAAGGCTTGAAAGTGAAAAATAATCACTTGGATGGAGGGCAAGGACGAGCTCACTCATGCGGATCCCGCTGGGATCCGGATCCAGCCCAAAGCACAGCAAGGAGCTGCCCAGCCCGTGGCTGTGGAGGGGTCACTGCAGCCTCTCACTCACACAAAGCCCTCTCTGTGTCCCCGGGGAAAGTGGAGGCGGCATTGGCTTCTCCCGGGACAACGGGAAAACAAACTCCAAGGCTCTCCCGAGGCTGGGAATTCATGTTTTTAAATATCACAGAGAGCAGCAAGAATGCATCCTCAGGGCAGGACCAACGGTGGGGCTCATTCCAAGAGCTGTTTCCTGGTGCCTGCCTGCTGCGATAGGAGAAGGAGAAATGGCTTTAAGCTAAAAGAGGGGAGATTAAGCATATGGAAAACTTTTTTACTGTGAAGACGGTGAAACATCAGCACAGGCTATCCAGGGAGATGGATCCCTGGAAGTGTTCAAGGTCAAGCTTTGAGCTACCTGGAAGATGTCCTTGCCCATGGCAGGGAGGTTGGAATGAGATGAAACAGATTTTAAAGGTCCCTCCTAACCCAAACTATTCCTTGATTCTATGAAAATTTCTGTTGCAAAACTTCTGCTTGCAAGCCCCAACAGAAACCCAGTCTCTGCCTGTGTACTGGTACCAGGCACAGGGATAGGACATCCGAGAGATACCAGAATTATCTGAAGAAGTGTGAGGTTCTCAGATGAGCCCTGGGAGATTAAAGAGCCCAAATTCGGCCACCAAAGCCCTGGTCACGTTTGCACCCCCAGCCAGCATGATGCCTGAGGGATGGTGGTGCCACTGCTTTGCACTCCCAAATGGGATGATTGCTTGGATTTGAGACACAGAAGTGCTAGAGAAGACTAAAACAGGGGCTTGTTTTTAATCCCTGCCATCTCAGCTCCTAAATTAACACTTTTGGAACCTGTTCTCACTTGATTATCACCCGGCGCCGTGAAATCCTCTGAAGACAGGATGTCCTACTTAACAAATCAATTCATATTAGGTAAATATACATCCTGAAATTTTAATTAGTCCCATGCTACAATGCAAGAGGCACCCCGAGGATACATCTGCAGAATGTGCTACTCTCTACACCCCAAGCCGAGTGGTGGGATCTTCACCAGAGCCAGTGGCAGCAGATGCTGAGCTCCCACTGGATCTGGGAGGGAGGAAGGTGCCTTCGAGCATCTGCTCCAAAGCCATCAGAGATCTTGGAGACAATTAACAGAGGCTCCTGCAGGGCTTCAACACAGAGCTCACACCCTCAGCAACAGAGAGAGTGGAGCTGGAATCAGCCAGACGTTTGCTGGGAAGAACCCCCACGTGAGAGAGAACTCAAGGGCAGGGGTGTCCTGGCAGCAGCATGCTGATGATGCTGCCCAAATGACAGTCCTTAAAATTGTGGTTTTATCCAGGAATGTCCAAAGCCAAGAGCCCCTGGATCATTATTTCCCAAAGCAGCCAGTGATCTGAGCAGCTGGATGAGCCGGGTGCAGAGGGTCCCTGTGCTGTGGACAGCATGTCCATGGTCCTGCCTTCCAGCCCACTGGTCTGGGCTGGATCTCCAATGGATGAATTGTTAACAAAGCTGCTTGAGCCCCTGCTGCCTCTGGTCTCCATGGCCTCAGAGCAACAGGCGTATGTTTGGGGGATTTTCTGCTGCCCAAGACATTGTAAACTCCAAGCACAGGCAGGATGAGGACAGAAGGTAAAAGCAGAGTGCAATGAGGAAGGTGAAGGTAAAGGCAAAGCTGAAGTTGTTAATGAAGGTGAAAGGTGATGGTCTTCTAAGCATCCTTCAAAACACCAGGGCTCCCAACTCTTTCCTAGTTCTGTTAATTCCCATCGCTTCTGCTCTCACCATTTGCTCTGCACTTCTTAAAAACGGTGTCACTTTGGCCCTCTCATTCCCCAGACCCAGATGCTTAAATAAGGGGTAAGATATTGCAACCACGTGATCTCCACAGCACTAGGGTGACAACCCTTAGTGTGACACCAGCTAATCCATCCCACTAACCCCAGTGGGACCAGCGCTCCCTGCAACCTGAGAGATGCAACCAAAGGTGGAAGGAATACAGAACACAGAGCCCTGGGATGCTGTGGCAGTTTGAACCCTGGCACTCACTAACTTCTGAATCCCTGATTTTGCATCCTGCCTGAATGAGGAGCCAGCTCCCAGATCCCAGAGCAGCGTGCAGTGGCAATCAGAGCACGGCAAATCAATTCATGCCAGGCTGTACATTGCAATGTAAATAATAAATCGGATTCGGTAGCAGCTGAATGCAGCCCAGAGCCCCTGAAATTTGGCTTGGAGAAAATAAGAACTTGAGGCTGCTAAAATGCAGCAGGGCAGTGGTACGGTCATTAACTGTGAGATGCTGGAAAACTCTCCTCGGATAATGGTTTCCATTTGTGCCCATTCTGGGCATAGAATAACAACCGCAGCGCTGGGGCAGTGGCAGTGCCCGGCCTGAGGGGAACCCTGGTGAGGACAGCAGGATCCAACCTGCTCGAGCTTCAGTTCCCTAATGGAGAGAAGATGGAACTGGATTAAATTATTTTGGCCCCTAAAAACTTGCAACACATGTTAAAATAAAGAACCCACATTAATGGGGATTTCGTCAGGTTTCAGCTGGGAGAGAAAAAGCTGGATGGCAACATTTGACTGCCCCAAGCCCTGCGGAGATGCAGCTGGGCATGGGGCAGCATCATCTCAATATCTCTGCACAGGGTGCAGAGCTACAGAAGGACAAGTAAAACCTCCCCACCTCATCAAATACCCATGAACATCTTCTTAAAATACATTTTTTTCCTTAACAAAAAGAATTAAAATGCTATTTCTGTATTTTTCTCCCATGCTGGGAATTGATTAGGAACCTGGGAGAGGTTCATCTTGGCATCCCACTGTGTCCTTGCAGACTGTGCCATTGCATGTGTCCTCTCATTGGATTAAGCTGCAAATTCACAATTTCATTTTGGGAATCAATATTAAAAACAACTACATCAAAAAACCCAACCCTTTGTGCTGAGAGAAAGGAGGTGATCAGGCTACACTCTCAAATAATTACAGGCTGCCTTGAAAATAACCGTGACGTGCCAAAATCCAATTAGAAATATATCTGTGTAAACCTCTGAATGGAAGAGCTTCCGCCGTTTCAACCCCCCTCTGTGTCCCAGGGAGCAGCAAACAGGGAGCAGTGCTTCAGATGTCCTCTGCCAGTAAATCATCCTCCTTGAGAAGGTGCAGATGCCACACTGTGAGGGGTAGAAGGGTCACCTGCCTGGCCAGGAAGGAGAGGAGAGCACAGGTACCCTCTGGGTTCTGTAAACCAGAGCTCTGATGCAACCAGCAGCAGCCCCCGCCCTGCAGCATTGAGGTTTGACGTTTTATTAACAGCATGAAAATAAATTCTTTTCAGGGAGAGATTTTCATAACACTAAATATTTCCATGCCTGGTTGAGATAAGTGCCATCCATCACCCCACACCAGGCAGGAGGCTTCAGCACGAAGCTGGTTTTGACTCTGTCTCCCTGCAAGTGCCTTACCAAACCCTGTGCACAAGAAATTCAAGGGTGGGGGGCATTTGGGAAAACCCATCTGTGGTGTTTGGCTTGGGATTGTCAGTTCCCAACCCACAGGGCTGCAAGGAGGGGAGGGACCCCAACACCCAACTGCATTCAGAGCCCCCAGGCCTGTGGGTGGGTGCCAGGGGGGGCTTTGTGAAGGTGACATCCCAACATCACAGGGTGTCCCAAGGCCGCTGAGGCCACCTGCCTGGCCACCAGTGGGTGTGTGATTCTGTTTCCTGCCGTTCCCTGGGTGCTCCCTTTTCCTGCTGACGAGCGGTTTTTATTAACAAGCAGACAAGCAAAGCACCAGAGAAATTAGCCACTTTTCTCCTTGGACAAATAACTTCCGTCTGAAGGCTTTTCATCTCCTCCCTCTCATCCTCGTGGGGCGCGGTGGGAGGAAAGCTGATGTTTAATTACTTCCTTTCTTCTCTGGAAAACGAACGTGCTGAATCATCCCAGCCTGGCACCCGCTCCGGAGGATGTCAGCGGGGAGGGATGGGATCCGTGGTGCTCTCCCCAATCCATACACAGCCTGTTGGTCCGTGTCTTGCTGGGGTCACTGTCCCTGGCTTGTCCCCTTCCCACCCCACCAATGTGTTCAGAAAAGGAGCCCCTGACCTGTTCTTTGAGCTTCACGCGATATCGTCTGGGTTTAAGGCTTTCTCTCCCTCTTAATTAACTCTGGTTTAACTGTGGAAACTCCTCAGTCGGACATTAAAAGACCTGAAGACAGACCAAAACCCAAGACTGAGATGCTGGAGCTGGTTAAGAGATGTTCCACCATAGGAGAGATTGAATGATAACCCAAGAGCGATGCTGGAAGCTGTAAAGCCAAGGATGGCTTGAACGTGGAGCAGGTGTGAGGGTACATGGGACCACACCATGTCCCCAACCCTCCCCATGCATCCTGAGGCTCAAGTTTTTTCAGAAAATCCTTTGGAATTTCAGAGGGCTGAGCAAACTGATCTTCTCCAGGCACCCAAACCCCACCAGAGCATCCCCAGGCGCCACTGGGATGCTGGGCTGGCACTGGGCCCATTTGCAGATGAGGAGGAAACAAACTCCTTCCCCTGGCCACACAAAACCTTTCCTAGAGAAGTGCAATTACCACCAGAAAAATCAGTGAAAGCAAAGGCTGGGAACAGTGCAGCACTTATTTTTAATAACAGCTTGGCTTAATCTGCACACATTTTTCAAGCGGCACCAGCCTTTTCCTGCCAAGGCCACTCTTTAACCATATTTCTCTTGGAAATTTTCTACCATGGCTCAAAAGCTCCGTGTGTAGACAGAGACAGAGGGAGAAATGGGAATTTCAGAGGAACGGAGAATATGTTCTTTCCTTATCTGCCTGCAACAAGCAGTATTGCCCTGCCTGCTCTTGTTGCAGCAGGAGGAGGAATGCCAATTCCCCACAGGAATTTTTTGGGGGTATTTTAACTCTTTGCAGGCTACACACAGGGTTTGTGGCCTGATGTCCTCACTATACACACTTTGTGACTCAATGTCCCCTCTCTGTGCATGGTTGTCCTGGCCAGCTCCTGGTGTGGAGCTGAGCCTGCATCAAGCCTAGTCAGGGGCTGGAGCCTCATCCAGAGCAGTTCCTGACTGAGCATCCAAAATTTTGGAAAGCTCCTATTGATTCGAGAGCTGAATTTAATTTTGGCAAGCGCTTTGCACACACACACACACACACACACACACACACACACACACACAACTGACCAGACCCAAGAGGGTTTTATACCATAGGCAATGAAGAGCCATACAAGCCCAGCACGAGGCCACGTGTAAGGTCACAGCCACCCGCTGCACCTTCACAGCCCCAGCCCATGGCAGCTGATCGTCACAAAACATGCTTAACCCTCATCTTAAAACAAGGGGGAGGGTGCTGCCGTGTGCTGCAGTGGGTCTGTGGCAGGAACCCCCTTGCAAAGGTGGAGCATCGCGGCACAGGCACTTGCTCGTCCTTGCCTTGGACACTCAGCGGTGTCCCCGTCCCTGTCCCACCAGTGCGGGATAACCAGAGTGCACAGCCAGCCCCCGGCCCCTTGGTGGCTACAGGTGACGGCCCCTGGCTGGGAGTCGTGTGTGACAGCTAAAGGCAGGTGCCTCCAAAAATACCTGTGGGGTTGTCACCCTGGGGGAGTGACGGGTGCTGGCAACGCTGTTCTGCTCCGCGCTGGCGTGCCGAGAGCCAGCGAGGTTCGGTGGGTGCCCGCTCACGCTAAAGCCAACCACCAGAGCCCACGCTGCACACACCGGGATGAGCACCCTCCTTTTTCTGCTCCCCTGGCACCCATCCGGGGTGCTGCAGGCTGGGGAGAGAAGAAAAAATTGGGGAAGAGGGAACAATCAGGTGTTTTCTGGTCTGTGCTCATTGCAAACACGACCGATAACCTGAGCGCGGTGCTCCCTGCACTCCGGTGTCCCCAGGGACCCGCTCACCCAGCCGGAGAGAGATGGGGAGATGACGCCCGCAGCCGCGGGCAGCAGCCGGGGGATGCTTGGGGATGCTCGGGGAGGGCGGCAGCGCGGGGCCGGCGGCGGGCGGAGCCCCCGGGGGTGGCGGATCG
>WEKX01019071.1:744504-765755 GCA_013390025.1 Pitta sordida
CGCGGGGGGCGCGGGGCTCCGTCCCCGCCCGAGCGCGGCCCCGCTGCCGGAGGATGAGCTGCGGCCGGCCCAAGGACATGGAAGGTACCGGGCTCGGGCGGGGGGGGCTCAGGTGCGCGGCGGGACGCGCTTCCCCCAGCCCCGAACGCGGCGGGCACGAACCTGGGGGGCTGCCCACTCAATCCCGGGAGGCTGTCCTCCATCTGTCCCCTGTCCTCCATCTGTCCCCGGCCCTCCATCTCTCCCTGATGCTACCCTCTCCATCCTGGGGGTCTGCCCTTCATCCTTCCCCCACTGCTGCCCCCTCCATGCCGGGGATCTGCCTGCCCTCCATCCCCCGGTGCTGCCGCTTCATCCCGGGTGTAATTCGCTCCACATCCCCGCTTGCTGCCCTCAGTGTTCCCAGGAGGGTCTGGAACCATGCCCTGCCCTCAGTATTGTGGGGTACTAGTAAAATGGGCTGAGAAATCTGGCTAGAGTAAAGGGATGCAGGTGTGAGGGCAGAGTGCTGGGGCTGCTGAGCAGGGCAGGACCCCTGGGAAGAGTGTGCCAAGGTGGAAGGGGGCTCACTGCAGGCAGGGGTGTCCATGCCTGTGGGCTCCCACAACTGCCTCTGGCCAGGAGAACCTGCCCCGTACAGAGCCACCCCAAGGTCCTGCCTACTGCCCACACCCCACACTCTCTTGGGTGCACAACTCTACAGAAATCCTTTGTCCTGGGGTGCTCAGGGACATCCTGGCAGTACCCAAGGAGGGCTGAGGAGCGCAAACATCCGCAAAGACACGCACAGCCTCCCCAAATGCTGCACCCACTCCCCCAATGGGCACTCATTGTGCTGCATAGGCAGGACAAAAAGAACATCTGCCTTTGTTCCCTTGTTCCACCATCCTCGGGAGGCACCAGCAGTGAGCAGCTACCAGTCTGAACTCCACTGCTGCTCGGGGCTCCCATCTCACCACCTCTCACCTTCAGAGGGAAGCTATGCTCATTGCAGACAGGGCATGGATCAAATATGCCCCAGGGGAACCTGGAGAAGCTGGAGCAGGTGTCAGTCCTCTCTGAATCTGGTCTCATCCTCCTCAGGGCCACCAGGTCTTAGGGAATGGCTCAGGGCAGGATCTCATCCACTAGGGCATCCTGTAGGCACAGCTTCAAAGGTGGGATGTGTTGGGGGGTTCCAGAGAGCATCACTGGGATGATCATCCCTGGGAATTCTGCCAGTGCAAGCAGTAGTTCTGCCCCGCACCAAGGTGAAACCGCATGGAAGGGATGAACAGGGCCAATGGCAATGGCAATGCCAGCCAGGCTCATGGCTCAGGCAGAAGCCACTGAAAACAACATGAGTCCTTTGCATAGGTGATCCATGAGCAGAGTGGATTCCCCGTCTTAGGAATCCTCAGAGACTTCTGATCCCGTTCACCCTTCACCTGCCTGGAGGAACACCCAAGAGAGATGGCCAGCTCTGGCATCAGTCATATGCAGGGAACCAGGCAAGCCAGCAAAGGGATTTCATTCCTTATGAAGCTTGTTTCAAGCTTCTCTCATTAATCCCGGGAATCCTGTCTGACCCCGGAAAGCCTGGCTGCTCCCGCCACAGCTGCTGGCAGATATGTCACCAGCTGGAGGGCAGGTCTGTGGGACATCCATGCATACGATGGCATCAAAGACACTGGGATGTTCCCGAGGTTATGCTGAGAAGTGGTGGCAGATGAGGGAGCAAGAGTCAGGCAAACTTTGCCTGTCCAGGCACTGGGCTCCCATCGCTGTACCCCTACCTGCTCCTTCTGCAGCCTGGCCCATGTCCCTCAGGCAGGTCGCAGTTACCTGCGAGTAGGGCAGCATCCGTGGAAAGTCACCTGGAAGCTGGTTTGTTGCTAGCAACCAGCCCATGCCTGCCTCGGGACAAGCACGGGGATGCTTTTGTCAATGCATGCTGCCGCATCCCGAGGTGTCCATCCTCGGGAGGTTTCCCATCCTTCTCCCCAGCAGTGGCTGCTGCTGCTCTAAGCCTCTCCAGTGCTCACGTTTCACCAGCCATAAAAGTGTCTAGAGAGGGAGTGGGAGCGGGAGCAGCAGCGTGGCTGGCGAGGGGAGGGAGTGGTGTCTGTCCTTGCCACTGCTGCAGACCCTGTCCCACCGCGGCTGCGGTGACCCGGCCCCGGCCCCCCGCTCCTGCCCTGTGTGGCTGGAGAGATGCTCGGAATGGAGCAAAGAGCCATGGAAACGAGCCGGCAGCGATTCCTCGGCAGCAATCAGACAGTGGGGTGTCTGTGGCAGGGGGCTGGCAGACCATATACCACCTCGCAGGGACTTGGAACAGTGGGGCCACAGCAGCTGTTTGGGGACCAGAGCCGAGCTCTCCCCTCCCCATTCTGGCTCGGGCTTAGCCAACCTGGATCAGCACAGCCTTTGCTCTCTCTGACCTGTGCTGCCCCTGCAGGCACCCAGCTTCTGCCCGGCCCCCCAACACGGCCATCATGATGGCTTTGGCTGGGAGCGGGTGCAGCCCACACTGAGCCCTGGAGCCCCTTTCCGGGAGCGCTGCTCTTCGCCATGCTCCCACTTTTCCTCCCGCATCCTGAACTCTCCAAGCCCCCGGTGACCCTGGTGCTGCCACACTCGTGCCACAGCCCTGCTTAACCCCAGGGCACTTGGTTGCCCTGTGAGTCCAGTGTACCCCGCAGCAGCCCTCCAGGTTTCCTGTCCATCCCAGTGCCAGCTGGCGCTGCCGCGGGATTAGGCGGGAGCACGCGAGGAAATCACCGAGCATCTCTCCGGATCAAACGCCCACGGGACAGTGGGGAGGGGGTGTGATTCAATCCCCTTCCCCCCCCCGCCCCATGAGAGGTGGGCTTGGGGCTTCACGGACCTGGGATGAGCCTGCAGCCGGCGCTCAGTGGCAGCGGGAGAGAGGCGACCGGGGGAGTCAGTCAGGTGTGGACGAGGTATGAAGGGAGGCAGGGATGGAGCCGCACTCGTGACAGCGGTGCCGAGCGCTCACGCGCATCCCTCCTCCCGCCGAGATGCAGCAGGGCCGGCCATCCCTCTGCTGCGTCTCCACCATCCGCAGCTCGCAGGGACCATCCGAGCCAGGTGAGGGGTCTCCAGGGCATGGCCGGGGGGTGGAGGGCACGGCCGGGGGGGCTGCGGGGCGAGCGGATCTGGTGGGAGATGCTGCATGTACATCCCTGGCCAGCGAGCACAGCATCCAGCTGTGTGTGGAGTGGAGGGGATGGAGGACAGTTGGGTGCTCTTGGGGATGCTGTGGCTGTTCCCTGTGCAGGGCACAGGCAAAAGAAGAGAGCTCGTGTTGGATGTCACCCCCATGTCTCTGCATAGAACCAGCCTAAGCCTGTCCTGCTGCAGGGCTTCCCTGTGCCCATCCTTCCCTTGCTCCAATACACTCCCTGGTCAGCACTCCACTACATTTAGCCGTGCCAAGTGCACCAGGGACCCAAGGGCTGGGCTGGGGAAGCTGAGGCTGCTGAGGAGCCGCCAGAGAGCTGCCAGAGCCTTTGGGCGCCAAGGCAGCTGCTGCCTGCCCTGATGGGGAGCTATGCCACCCACACTCCCAGCCCTGTCCTTCTCTTGGCTTGTTTTCCCCTTTGTTGTTCACCCCGTTTTCCCATCTGCTCCCGCTCCAGCTCTCTTGCCTCCAGCCGTGTTTGCTGGGGGACCAGAGATGCCCGTGTCCTACTGCTGGAGACAGATGCTCCATAGCTCCCTATAGATGTGGGTCCTGCTGATGGGATGGATGATTTCCAGTTTGGGGATATCCCAGCACGTCTGTGGCAAGTCTGAGTGCTCGGGGTGCCAGGGGAAGGACAGCTGGTTGTCTCTCAGGCATCCTTGGCTGGAGGGAGCACAACCTGCTGTCATCCTCACCCACCAGCTTTGGGGTGTCTGGGACTGTGGAAAGCCATCGGAAACATCCCCATTGCCTGGGACAGACACTGAGACCACTCCTGGCAGTCCTGCCTCTGCTCCCCACCGAGCCTCTCCATGGATCTCATTTCAGCATGTTTTCCATGAAATCACTTCCCCAGTCATCAGACAGGTCCCCTGCCTCAGTTTCCCCATGGAATGCTTATTGCTGGGTGTGTTTAAGGAGCAACAATGTCTGATGTGATCAAGGTATCCTGGGACAACATAGACAACACTTTCGGGCTCCATTTTGACCTTTTTTTTTGACAGTTGTTCTCCTCTTGCATGAAAGTGAGATCGAATGGTCTCTGAAAACTCTTCCTTCTTAAAACCCACTAATTATTAGGAAAATGTGATGCATTGGGGTTTCTCCAGCCTTTCCACTCTGCCAGGATGGGTTATCCTGGAGGGGAATGTCCTTTGGGTGCTGCTCTGGTCTTGAAGGTGGTTTGTGACTTGCCCAGCTCCCTGTGCTGGGAGCAGGTGAGCTGGGGGATGCTCTGGTCTTTGCTTTCGCGGATCAGCGCTGCTTATGTCAAGCTGTCTGGCCTTTATCTGGAGCAGACAGAGCGTGAGCCCCTAATACCCACTCACCCCTCCTCCTGCAGCAGCCAGGCCCCTTCAACCCCCCTCAAAAGAAAGCTTTGCGTCCTCATTGCAGCCACAATCCCCCAAGCTTGCTAGAACACAAGGAATTGAACTCGGGTGATCCTTGTGGGTTCCTTCCAAGTCAAGACGCTCCATGATTCTATGAATTAGGGACAAAAAGTACTGGTTGTGTGTAAATGCCTCTTCGTGGTCATCATTGATAGGCTGGCACATGTTTGGCTGCCCCTGCAATGCCCACCAGCTGCCCCCAAACACCCATGGTCTGTAGTGGGGGGGACCAGCTTGCATCCCCTTCCACATCGAGCTGCCCATGGCGGGGGTTTCTCTCCTCTCCTTCTCTCAATTTGCTCTCAGCCCAGTCTGTGGAAAGCAGCCTCCTCCTAGTGCCTGTCCCAGCGGAGTGATGAGCAGGAGCTTCTAAACATGTCAGGATCAGCTGTGGGTCCAACGTCTGCTCGGTTGGCAGGTGTCAAAACAAGTGTCTCTCACGATGAGTTTGTGTGGGCAAACATCTTTCCAGGCACCTGCTGGATCCCAGTGCCAGCTGGTGGGCTCCTGGGCCGGTGGGTTTTCTCCCTGGCAATAGGGAAGGAAGGCATGAATGGGGAAGATTTTGAAGGGAGGGACCACAGCCTGAGTTCAACAGTCCCGTGGGGTAGAAGGGGCATCTTTGCGTGCCATGTCTCACCCCCCTTCACTCCGCAGCCACTGCCGCCACCAGTGCCCACTTCAGCTTCTGCCGCAGCCTCCTGGAGCACACGGTCTCAGCTGAAAATCTCAGCTACCGCCTGCAGCGGAACCCGGGCAGCAGCCTCACCTGGCACGACGGCCGGAGCCAGCGCCCTGACGGCGGCCGCCCCGTCAAACTCCTCCGGCAGCCGGGCACCGAGGGCTCACAGGTACCACCGGGACCCCCCACACCACCCACACCCCACCCTGGGCCTGCCATGGGGAGCACGGCTCCTTGTGTCCGCCAGCCCATCAACTCCCTGCAGGAGCATCTCCTCTTTCCCTGCAGGATCAGGCCTTCAGGTCTCGTTTTGCTGAAACCCCTTGTGATTATTGGGCATTTAATTATAGTAATGTATATAAACATAATAATTTAAGTATGATTGTCAAGCTGAGGGCTGTGCTGGGGTGAGCTCTGTGTGTCACCTCCCCTCTGTTCATCACCTCCCCCCTACAGCTGTAGCAGGGACTTAATACAATTATGCAGTAAATGTGCCAGAACAAAATTCTTCATAAGGCCTTAAAATTCTACAGCACTTGGGAATATCTCTTAGCCAGGTTTGGGCCATTGTTCTCCTAAAATTTGGAGCTTTATTGTACTAAGGAGGCTGTGAGCCAGAGGTTTCCATCCATTCACTGTTGCACAGTCACAGGAAGGAGCATCTTCTCTGCATGTGGCTCCTGGTGCTTCCCAGCCCCTCTGTAACACCCTGGGAGTGGGTGTTCAGAGACAGCACATCCAGACAGAGACTGCTGGAAAGAAAATAGGGAAAATCCAACTGCCCAGCTTCCAGCCCCCAACATGGAGATGCTTTTTCATTGCAAGGGCCCAGCTAGTTTGGAATCAGAGGGGAGCAGGGACCCTGCAGCGATGGGTATGGTGGTGATGCTGGCAGGAGCAGCAGTCCCAAGGGAGACAATGCCAGTGGAACTGTCCCATCTCCTCCAGGTGCCCAGGCGGCTCCTGCAGGGGCACACTCCAGCCTCTCTCCATCTGCTAACTGTGCTCATCATGGCTCTCCCACCTCCACCTCTATGTGCCATCCAAAAGGATTTAGGGAGAGAAAGGTTCTAAATTTTCTGTGCGCAAGGAAAAATGCCCAAGTGAAGAGAGGTGATGCAAGTTGCTCCTTGGAGTTCCCAGGCACGGCTCCCACCAGCCCCTCCGCCACCCCCCAGCTTCCTCAGCCACCTCTTGCCTCCCTGCCAGAGCAGCCTCCCAGCCTTCCTGCCTGCTCTGCTCCACACCGGCACTCGATATTCACGGCTGACAGTTCAACAGCGAGACAGCGCTGCTCAACCAGCTGGAAAACGAACCCACGATCCCTTACACCTTCCCCGCCCCTCTGGGGAGCTCATGGGCTCGCCTGGGGACCCTTCGTGGGGTGGGAAGGATGCACCCCAATCAGTCAGCTCAGGATTTGGGGATGTTGGGATGGTTCCCCGCGCAGGGCTGTGCAGCCGTGTGCGTGCCCAGGGAAATTGCCAGTTGTTTGTCACCTCTCCCCCCGCGCCTCAGAGGGTTAGTTGGATAATAGCTGCGGGAAGCCCGCGGGAAGCTCCCGGGAAGCTGGTTGTTATTCCCCCCAGCCCCTCCGCTTCTCATCATTACTCGTTAGCGAATCCAGAGCAAATCGCCTCCTCCTCCTGCTCCCCGCGGGCCGCTCTCGGCGCGCTCAGCCGGGTGTGAAGGAGCCGCGCAGCCGGTGCGGGCTGGGGCAGCTCCCGCAGGCTGGGGCGACTCCCGGGATGCGTCTGGGGGAGCCTCCCCTAAAGGTGAGGATGTGGTTCGGAAACTGAATCCTGTGCGCTGTCTACCTCATTTTCCACCTGCTTTGGAGACTGGCTCCTTGGTTATTAATGTACGGCCTTCCAACTCCTCTTTCTGCCCCCTAGCTTGAATGTTCCCAGCGAGCTCTGCTTGGGGAAAAGGCCCTTTCCAAGTTCCCCCGGGCACAAGGAGCAGCCCGACCAGGCTGGCTGGGCTCCACAGTGTGAGCAATGCCTGGCACAGGACAGGGCACACATCCCAAGCCCTCCACTGCTCCCCGCTGCCCTCCGCTGCCTCCTCTCCAGCGTCTCTCAGGGACGTGTCATTAGTTTCAGTAACCGCAGGATGTCTGGAGTCCCTGTTACACTAATTATGCCTGGTCCTTTATTAGACATGCTTAATTAGCCAGTGTTCTCACGCAGAGGTCGGTGTTGGCATACGTGCTGCCTTTCCTGTGCCGGTGTGTTCCTGCATCAACTGCTGCTCCTGCTCTGCCCCTGCCATGTCCTGGGCATGAGGGGACCCTCAGAATCCAGTACACTCATGATGTGGGCAGCAGGAACCCCTTTTCCACCCCTCCAGCCTGGGACAGTCCCAGCAGTTGGGTACAAGGAGATGTTTCGGAGCAGCGAAGTCTCGACATCACCAGCAGCAGAGAGCTCACAAATCTTTCCTAGGTGCTAAAACCAGGGAAGGGGAGATTCCTGAATTGTCCAACCCCATTTCCTAAACAACCTTGAGAATTCCCTGAGAGAAGCAGACTTGTTTCCCTGCACAGTTACTGCTCAAGGTATTTGATTTACTCTGTGCAACATAAATCCAGGCTGCAGCAGCCCTGCAAGGCCAGAGTAGCTGTGATGTGGGAGAGGAAATGGAGCTACTGGGTGGCTCAGGGTGAGACCAGTTGGCTCAGAGTGAGACTGGCCAGTGCCTCAGGCACAGGGAGGGAGCGAGGGAGGGATGGTCTCTGATAAGCCCTGTGTCCCTGTGGGATATCATTTGGTGCTGTGAATGGCCAGGGCACGCTGGGGCACTGAGGATTGTGACCCTGCTTTATCCTTGGTGCCTCTGGGCATGGCAGCACCCCAGGAATGGACTGTGGGATTCAGAGGTGGCCTCAGATGCCTTTGAAGCTCCAGGACCTCATTGTGTCCGGTCAGCTCAGGGCTGAAGGAAGTTGAGATGGAGAGAAAGGGAGAGTCCCTCCTGCTCCAGGGCACCAGCTGGCTGCTGGCTGCTTTCCTGGGGATTTCTGGTGGGGATAAGTTTGCATTGGTACCAACATCTGGTGGGGATGGCTTTGCACCAGTTCCCGCTGTTCCCTAGGACCTCGCTGGCTTCATACCCACTGAGAGCTGCCAGCAAGTGCTTGTCTTTGCCTGGTGAGGTGGAACACTGGGGACCCCCCAGGACATCTCTGGAGCCTGGGCAATGCTCTACTGGGCTGGGAGATGTGTGGGGGAGGGGGGCTGGTGAACTTGTCTACAGCAGGAAGGCTGGGGAGCTTGAGGTGTGGAGTCTATATAGGGCAAAACAACCAGTTCAACCTTCTATCCCTGCTCCCCCCTTATCCCTCATCAGTTCCTCTGATGCTGCTACGTCAGGCTGAGCCCAGAGACTTACGTGCTGCCAACCAGCATCTCCTTCATCCCTATGGACTGACCTATATTTTCCTCCTAGTAGGGTTGAATGTCACTAACCCCCTTCCCTCCCGCTCCCCTCAGGGCCGTGGCTGTGACCACTATGGCATCTACCACACCAGCCCCACACTGGGCAGCCTTGTCAAGCCAGTGGTGCTCTGGACCCAGCAGGATGTGTGCAAATGGCTGAAGAAACACTGCCCACACAATTATCTCATCTACGTTGAGGCATTCTCCCACCATGCCATCACAGGTACAGTGTGCCCTCCACTTCACAGCTGGGCTAACTGCCACTGACACATGCTCCTGTGGAGTGGTTGTTTGGAGATTCACGGTTCATAGACAGACATATCCCCTGTTTCTCTCCCCTCACCCCATGAGATGCAGCTGGGGTGAGAGCAGGGGACACACGGACACTGATCCGGGCTGGGCAGGAAGCATCTGCCACTGGGGTGAGCTCCAGGACAAGCTGGAGGATATTTAAAATGAGGATAAATTTGTTTATAAGACAGGGAAGCTTCTTCCCTTAAGATAGATTAATAAAATAATATCTTTATAGTTTTTTTAAATACTGAAAATTTTTGCAGAAGAGGAAAATCTCTGCCCACTCGGAGTCCAAGTTGCAAATGTCTTTGTCCAGGTCTGAATCCAATTCCCAAACAAGTCCTTGGAGGACACTCACCTCTAGGACCTGCTCCCTTCCTTTTGCTCCCCGTGGACTGTGTCTTTGACCTCTGTGTAAGAGCATCATCCCAGCCCTACTGCAGCGTGTGCATGGCCAGGCAGAGCTATCCCAGGGCCACGGGACGGCAGCAGGGAAGGGAGGGCTGGAGCTGCCCAGGAGGGATGCTCAGCCCTTAATGCAGGAGCTGAGCCAGCCCTTGCCCTGGCAACAAAGACACCATTAGCAAATGTACGCTGGGAAGCAAGGACAAAAGCTGGATTTAAATCCCTTGTCTAATAGCCCCCAGACTACAGGAGAGTGGCTTGGCGGGGTCTGGAGCACTAATGCGTTGTGATGGGTACCCCCATTCCCCCAGGATGGCCAGCCCATGGGGGCACCCTGTGCTCAGAAAAACATCTCCTCATGTGGGAGGAGGAGGAGCAGAGAAATGAAAAGCTGCTGCCTGCAGGGATGGATTTTACGATTGTGGTGCCGGTACCTGTCAGAGGCTGAGGACATCGAGCTGTCACCTGGCACTCTCTGAAAGGGAGGCCACAAATCACAGATCCACAGAATTGTTTTGGACCTCTCGTTCCAACCAGCCTGCCATGTGCAGGGACACCTTCCACTATCCCAGGCTGCCCTGTCCAACCTGGCCTTGAACATTTCCAGGAATGCAGCAGCCACAGCTTCTCGGGCTCACCACTCTGACAGGGAAGAATTTCTTCCCAATATCCAATCTAACCTTGTCCTCTCTCAAGTTGAAACCACGTCCCCTTGAAATCACTCCGTGCCCTTCTCCATGTCTATGGGTCCTGGCAGTGAAAGAGCACTCCCTCCTTATTCCTCCACGCTGATGCCCCCCCACCCCGTTGCCATTTCCCCGGGGTCACCCGTGGAGCTGCTGGCAGGCACTGAGTGATTCCATGCTTGCAGGCCGGGCACTGCTGCGGCTGAACGGGGAGAAGCTGCAGCGCATGGGGATCGTGCTGGAGACGCAGCGGCAGGAGGTCCTGCAGCAGGTCCTGCAGCTCCAGGTGCGCGAGGAGGTGCGGAACCTGCAGCTGCTCAGCCAAGGTAGGGCCGGCGGGTGGCCTGGCAGGGGAAGGGAGGCTCCAGGGTTGGGCTGTGATGGATAGGGATGAGTTGCCCTGCACTTTGTGGTGTGCAGGGGTGAGTTGCACAGGGCCAGGCTGCCACATGCAGCCCAAAATCTGTCAGTGCCGTTTTGCACTGGGGAAGGGGTGAGATTATCCAGGGCTGGCGGTGGGTGAGCTGGGATGTGCCACCCTGCAGGCTGTTTATTCCTTCCTCTCCCACCTCGTTCCAGCTTCTTTTGGAAATGTCTCCTAGCTGATCCGTCTGTTTGGCAGATTGCACCAACACTGTGAACCGAGCTCCACTGGGATGGGCTGTGCACCGCCGATATGAGACCTGAGCCACACGCTTGGAATATGAAGAGACAGCTTCCCAGATACTCCTGGGCTCCTCTCCTGCTTCTTCCTTCTCTTTCTTTTAAAGGAATACATTCCTGTGCAGGGGTGGAAGGTTTCTTTCAGCAGATATGGCTCTTGGCTGGAGGAAAATTAGCAAACCAGCCATTGGGACAGATGATGAACTTTCATCCACCTGAGCCTGACGGTTCACAGGGAAAGAGATGGAAAAAAGGAGATGGCGACTGAAAGAGCTCAGCACTGCGGAGAAAGGGAGCGTGATAATTCCCAGGACAGCTCGGAGCCAAGTGCAGGACACTGAAGCATTATGCACATGGGCAATATCCCAGCACCCAGCGACTTATATCCGTGCCTCAGAGCTTATTTAGGGAGCTTTAGTTTTCTCGTCAGACTGGGCTGACTTCCAGCGTCCAAGAAGGTGACGTTATCAGTAGCAAATAAGATGATCCAACCAGCCAAAAAAACTCAAAGTGGGGCCAAGGCCCCAGCACTCAGCTCCACTTGGTGAGTTAAAAAGGGAGCTGAGTCATCAGAGCTGGAAAATCTGGAAGTGAAGGCAGGGTGGATGCTCTGGGAGGGTGCTGTGGCCTGGAGGAAGCTATGCCAGGGGCTCGTCCTTCATCCACGGGCAGAGAGGGGAGCCCGTGCAGGGGCCGGTGGGAGCAGACAGAGATGCTGCTGGGTGGTGCTGGGTGCTGCCCAGGGTGAGGGCGGGAGATTGCTGGGTGCCAGATCCTCCTCAGTCCCCATGCCCAGCGTGCTCCCACCAGCTCTGCAGAGCTCTGCTCCTCCAGACATTGGAACATGTTCATCCCGATTTCCTGCACAGGGGCTGGCGATGGTGCCACCAAATCCAGGCACCTTCCTAATAACCTTCACCATCAATAAGGTGAAGGTGTTTGCTCTTACACCCCTCCATCCCCCAAACTGCCCTATCCAGAGCCACAGACTGCACGTGTGGACAGGTAAGGAACACCCATGGGTAACACAGGATTTGGGGGCAGGGTGGGTGCTGTCACCTCCCCACGTTCTTGCCTCCAGGGCTGGGCCGTGGATCTTGGGGGTCTAAAAACAGCCCATGAGGCATCAGGATGCAGAGGCAGGTCACAGTGCCCCCCAGCTGGGCACCCATCCACCTGCTCCTCTGCTGGTAATAAATCAGAGACTGTTATTTTAACTCACTGCTCTCCCGACTCTTCCTATGCCTGAATCTGAACCACAAGTTTGGTCCCTCGAGCCCTTTGTGGGGATGCTCAGGAGGTGTCTACTGTCCTAAATCCCCCAGGACAAGCACTTCCATGTGGAACAGGGGTCCTGATGACAGACCTGCGGGAACAAACCAGGGGTTTGCCAGCACTGAATTCGCCCCCAGCTCCACAGAACTGCTCAGAATTAAGAAGCTGCTCATCTTTGCTGGCATATGGCTAGATGGGGACAGTGGGGGGATTTGGGGTCATAGGTTCTGCTCTGATGCAGAGAATGGCTTGTGGCAAAGCAAGGGGCTCTAAAGTTCATCTGGAAGGACATTTCCCTGGATAACAAGTTGTGCCAGGTGGCATGAGAAGCACAGGGCAACGGGCAGAGTTAAGGCATCCAGCAGCAAAACCTGGGGCTGGCACAGGGCAGCAATAGCCAAGTGTCATCCCAGTCCCATCACAGCACCTCAGTGAAGGAACTGGGATATTTCCACAGGGATGGGACCAAAGGTGAGCTGAAAACTGCCTTGTTGATTGTCCACAGTGTTGTAACATCCAGTTAGTCTCAGAGTGTTGGCATGGCAGGAGGAAATGTAATACCCAGAAATTTGTCTCTAGGATTTGGAGGGCAAGAATCCCCCAGTCTTGGACACCCAACACTGTCAGAGTCTGGACAGGAGTTTCAGGTCAGCACCTGGCTTGTGGCTGAGGGATGGATATGGTGGAGCAGTACAGGAAGGAGCGTGCACGGAGCATCCCTGTGGTTGCACTGAGTGCCTGGAGGGGTTAAACAAGGTTCAGGTGATGGAAATGTCTCAGAAACAAATCTGGTTCTCAAACCATTTTGCTTTGGGTAGGAGATTCACCAAAAGGTACTCAGATCCAAGTAGGCGGGTTCTCTCTCCTGCATCTTGATGATCCCAACAATACCACCATTGCCAGTGGAATTTCCAACTCACATCTCTCCCCCTCCGAGCAGAGGTTTGGTTCTGGTCTGAAGGCAAAAGCCTCCAAATTTCTGAAATCTAAATTTTCTCCAGAAAGGCATAATCTAGTTGGTGCCTGCAGTGGAGCGACCCAGACTATGTGGCTGACATCTCCCTGCTCTGCCTGTGGGTCGGAGATCTGTGACCTCTGGGCTCCATCTGCAGGGAACCAGCTCCAAGGCTTTGCTGTGTGCAGCACCCCAGGGCACTTCAGGACACAGAAATTGGAATTTTCTACTCTGACCATATTGACCTTTTAAATATGCAGCAAAATCGACTCTTCTAACCTCACTAGACACTCACAAGCAACGAAGCTGGGAGAATTTATTGAATTTTAAGAAAAGGAAAGAAAAGCCAGGGAAAAGCCCATCTCCCCCTCTGCGGGGTTTGTTTTTGCCCTGGCAGTGGGTGCTGAGGGAGCAGTGGGAGCAGTAGGGGAGCACAGGGAGCTGCAGGGTGGCCGAAGTGCCCAGAACCCGCGAGATCAGAGAACTGCCGGGTGTCTGCACATCGTTAGAGGGAGATGCTGAGCTTCTCTCTGGAGCTTCGGAGCTGCACAGGGAAAAATGGCTTCTCCAGACTCCAGCTGGGCTCACACACTAACCTGGTGGAGATTTGCCTTGGAATACAGCTGAGGTTCACAGAGCAGTGCTGAGGCTGCCACAGACCCCCTGGAAAAGGCAGAGTCCCCCTGCCAGGTCCTGACCCAAAGCCCAGCTTCCCCTTGCTGTGCTCCTGAGGGTGTGACAGGCTGTGGCCCACCCTGGGCCATGTCCACCTGTGCTGGGTTGTGCTCTGGCTCCCTCCAGCTCCTCATCTGCATGGAAGAAAGGAGGCACAGAAGAAAGCAGAAACGCCACTGGCATGCTCACCCGGAGCCCCAAGCGTGGGGTGTCTCTCTGAGACCCACCAGGGCAAGACAGGGCTGGAGGAGAGAGATGGAGTGATATTGACATGGCAGGAAGGAAGATACTCTCCTGCTCTCAGTCCCCTGCTCTGTGCCCTTGTCCTGGTGAGGATGATGATGGTGAGAACAGGGCATCCTTCCAAACTGGCTGTGGACCAATGCTCTGGACCAGTGTCTGGTGCCATCTAATGCCCTTGGCTTGTCCGAGGGGCACCCAGGACTCTGGCCAGGACAGCAAAACTCATGTGGAGGAGCCCTGACACAGCTTTGCCTTTGGTAGTTCTGGGTGCACAGCAAAATCTGTCCACATGGTGGATCCAAGGAAGGACAGTCCTCCTCACAGGCAAGAACCTGGAGGGTGCTACACCAGGACCCTGGGAACTGGAGATGGATGCACAGGCTCTCGGACCAAGGCACAGCTTGGTCACCCCTCTGATTTTGCTGAGCAAGAGAAATACCTTCTACTTGCCCAGCACTTATCTGCCAGAGGTATTCCAGGCACTGCCCCAAAACAAACAGTAGCAGACACTGAAACACGGAAGAACTGGGCGTGGATTCATGCAATATTAAAACCAGACAACAATTAAAGTAAACAAAAAAACACTAGCAAGCATCAGTCAGTCCCCTGTAGCAGGCAGGAGAATGCAGGCAGCAGCACCAGGGCACAGGTTCAGGTGATGACCATTCACAAAGCATGCAACTCCTGTCTCTGATAAACTTTTTTGCTGCTTTTTTTTGGTGGAAATTTTTTGCAATAAGCAGGACAATGCATCACTGGCATCAAGGATAATGTTCAGCATCTTCCTGTCTTTAAAAGGAGCAATCTGGCAATCCCTTCCCAGTGGTAGAGGCAGTTTGCAGTTTCCAGCAAGGTTTTCAAGCATAAAATAAAAAAGCCAGCAGAGATGCCCACAGAAAATGTATGCAAATTTGTCTGAGTAATTACTGAGCCCGGCTTGATGATGCAGACACCTTCAGCTCTGAAATGCTGCTGATTGCAGCTCTGATGCAGGAAACAACCCCCATTTCTCTGACACTGAAATTCACACCGGGTATTGAAGGCAGCCTGTGCTGTCCATGGCTGTGTGGGGTGAGAGGACCCGGTGGGCTGAGCAAAGGGTGGCAGCACCTGCCACTGGCTCTGCTGAGTTGGGGCCAGTTTAAATCAGAATCCTGTCTCCAGTGGATTGCAAGCTCAATCTAATTAGGACCCTGTCATCCCATCAGGTGTCCAGGGAGGATTGCAAACTGCTCCAAATCATTGGATGCAAAGCTTTACATGAGTATCCAATGTGTGCTGGCAGCCCAGCGGGTCAACCCTGGTCTGCATCCGCAGCAGAGTGGGCAGTAGGGTGGAGGGGGGGGGNGGGGAGTAGGGGGGTGGGGGGGGTTGTCCTGCTCTGCTCTGCTCTGCTCTGCTCTGCTCTGCTCTGGGGGGACCCCATCTACAGTGCTGCCTCCAGCTCTGGTACTCCCAACATCAGAAGGATGTGGAGCTGTTGGAGCTAGTTCAGAATAGGGACACAAAGATGGTCCAAGGGCTGGGGTACCTCTGTGTCGTGGTTTGACCCTGGCTGGATGCCAGAGACTCACCGACAACCTCTCCTGGAGGAGAAAAACTGGAAAATAAAACTGGTCACAGGCAAAAGCAAGGCAAACTACCAGTGAAGAATATAAAGGATTTATTTATTAACTAACAAGATCAGAACTTATGTGAGCAAAATCATTTAAAAGGCAACCTTTTCCCCCCTCCCCNGGGGGGAAGCCTTCATAGTTTTCAGCTTCTTGCACACGTCCTGACCCAGCACTCTACATTTTACTACTGAGTTTTTTATTCTCTCCCAAATATGTTTATTCACAGAGACATCTCTATCTCTATAACCTTGAATGCCATGGCAGCAACTGAGGCCCAGGCAAGAGTTGAGCTGTTAACCCCCTCGCTGCCAGAGCAGCACAAAACCTAAACCAGGACACTCTGCTATGGAGACAGGCTGGGAGACCTGGCATTGTTCAGCCTGGAGAAGAGAAGGCTCCAGCGAGACCTTAAAGCCCTTCCAGTACCAAAAGTGCCTCCAAGAGAGCTGGAGAGGCACTTTGGCAAGAGCATGGAGTGACAGGGCAAGGGGGAATGGCTTCACACTGACAGAGGGCAGGGTTGGGTTGGTTACTGTGAAGAAATTCTTCCCTGTGAGAGTGGTGAGGCAAGGGCACTGTTTACGCTGAGAAGCTGTGGGTGCCCCATCCCTGGAAGTGACCAGAAGCTTGGCAGGGCTGCCTGGGTGCTGTTCTAAATTAGAGCATCCCTGAGAAGTGTGAGATTCCTGCGGATGGCAGGGGCACAGCGAAATAGCTCCTCCTGGAATGCTCCAGCAGCCTCATCCCAGTACTGACAAACCTCTGCCTCATCCCATAGCCCTGGTCCCCACGTGGCTGCCTGGTGCTGGAGGACAAGCCAGGGTTTGGGGACATGCAGAGTCTTGCAGCGATGGCAGCAGAAATCTTCTGCCCCTGAACATCCTTACTGCACATCCAGGACTAATCAATCTTGATTCATTGCTAATGAACTTGAGAACAGTGTTGGGATGGATCAGGTGCCACTCAGGGTGAGATGGATAATATAATTAAGATTTCCTCAAAGGTCCCGTTTTTCTTACCTTGTTAATTAAGCTGATGTGGGGCCCACCACACAGAATACATAATGAGAGGCTGTCGAGATGGAGCTGGCTGTCAGCAGGAGGTGATGCTGGGGAAAACACTGGCTTTGGCCACATGATTAGGGATAGTTTAAGAATTCTTTGGTCCCAGGTTTTCTCCCCCTGGAGTGTCCAAAAGCTGATCTCTGATGAGAAATCACTATATCCTTTACACAAATGCATTTGGACTGTGCAGGGCAGAGAGTGCAAGTCACAGGGATGCAGGTGGAGATGGATTAGCTCATCCACACCCAGGACAGGCTGAGAACCATGACAGAACTTACAGCTTCCCAAAGCACAGCCCAGGGACAGGGCATCTCCTGCAGAAAGCCATAAGCAGCCTCAAGGAGTGGCTCTCCCCTGCAGGGAGAAGAGGACGCTGCTCTGCTGCCCGTGGCCGAGGAGTGTTTTTGGTACTTGCACTCTGGTGGTGACTTATGACAATGAATTAATAGCCTCTTAATAAGGGTGACAGCTCCCTTAATTAGAAAGTATCAGAGCAGGGATAATTGCTTCATTTCATTTTGTTCCCCTATATTACTTCCTTCATTTTTGGTCCTCATTCTCAGCTGCTGGATGCCCTCTGGGAGCTCTGCCTATCCAGAGCCAGAAACACTCCCAGGACCAATGGACATGACACAGAGTGATGGAGAGAGGTAGGTGTGGGTATGGCCTTCACTGGGACAAAGACGGAGAGGGGTAGATGTAGATCCAGCTGTGGTGCTGGTGCTCTCACCAGGACAGAGCCAGGTTTGCAGCAGCACCTGGGAAGAGTCAGAGCAGGTCCCCAGCTGTTCACACTGAGGTCAATGGCACATGGGACAGTCCAACACGGGACATGGGGCTGGCATGGCTGGAGTAAGCGGGAGACAGTACCTGGAACTCCCAAGGATGACCCACTGGGGGCAGGGAGCAAGAGATGAGAGCAGGACAGCCTAGGGCAGGCAACAGGGCTGAGATAAATTATTGGTGCAAAAATTAATATTGTTTGGGTCAACAAGAGCTGTGCCCAAGCCTGGATGCATCAGTAGCTTTGCTGCAAAAGCAAGTTGAACATTTGCAGTGCTTCACTTGGGCCTTTTTTGGAAGGGCAAGTTTGGGGTTTGGTTTTGACACAACATTCCCAGGCAGCATGTTTGCCCAGACGGTTAGTGGGGGGCTCCAGGAAAAACCTTCACACCCCTTACCCAAAATGAGCCACTTCACTTCCCATCAGAGGATACATTTTCTAAAACTAGAGAGGATTTGTGGAAGCCACACAGCTTGATCACCAGTCCTGTCCTGCATCCCTGCATCCCCTCTGCCCTCCATGGGACTGTGGGTGCCCCAGAGATCCGTCCCGCTGGCTTGGGATGGGTCCCTGTGCGACCCTGTGGGTCAATACAATCAGATGTTCCTCATGTCAATACCACCTTGTAAATCACAGACAGGAGCCTCAGGACTCCTGGGAGCTTAACTCCTCCTTGAGGCAGGAGTGTTTCCTCTCTTACCCTTCCCTCTCTGCACTACAACCATTTTGCTTTCTCACCATATCTAAAATTAAATCTGTTCGGATTTTCTCTCGTCTTTTTTCCCCCTTTTGCTTATATTTGCTGAGTGCATTCAAGCACAGGGAGGAGGGAAAAAATAATTAAAAAAAGCCATCAGCATAATTCCCGGCTGTCGGAGTGATGGCGGGCTCCGGTTTCCAATCAGCGGCCCGGGCTGCGGGAGCAGCGTGCGGGAGGAGGCTGGGGCTGGCCCGGATGCTGCCGCAAAAACCAGCTGTGATTCCCCCTTTGTCTGGGAATCGCTCTGCCTCAGCCGGATCAGCCTCTGCACAGCCCATCCTGCGGATGTGTGGGCATGTGGCTGCTCCAGGGGGCTTTGTCCCCCCTCCACTTCAAGGATGAAGAGGATGGAGCAGCTGGCTGCAATCCTTTATCCTAGAATAAAGCGCTGGGAGACAGGGAATCCCATCCCGGTTCTGGGCATTTTGGTTGTGCCCTTTCCCTCACCTGGCTCTGTGCTTGGTGCACGAGGCTCAGCAGGCATGGGCTGAAGTCTGGGCTCCCTGTGTTCCCAGTGCTCCCAGTCCCATGCATTGAGCATCCCAACACCCTGACAGTGGAGATGCTGCTGCTGGTCCCACACGGCAGCTAGTGGGATTTCTGGGGAGGTCTCCAGAGCAGTAGTGTGTGGAAGAGGCTCTACAGACCCAGCATCTCTTTCATTTTAACAGAGCTATGGGTCTGAAAGGTGCTGCAGCAGCACCTGTAGATGCCCAGAGAAGCTCTGGTTGCCCCATCCCTGGAAGTGTTCACTGCCAGATTTGATGGGGTTTGGAGAAACCTGATCTAGTGGAAAATCTTCCCACGGCAGAGGGAGTAGAACTAGGTGGTCTTTAAGGTCCCTTCCAACTGAAACTGCTCTGTGATTCTATGATTCTAACACGTACTTGAAGTTATTTTTTAAAATTTAAATGTCCCATAAGCCAGCCCCACTCTGGAAGAGGAGCATGTTTCTGCATCCAGAAAATCAGATTATTTCCTACCTTGCCTGCAGGAGGTTGCTTTTTCTCATTTGTGGTGTTTCTAACTCTTGACCACATGTCTTTACAAGCAAGAACTAACTTCCATCAAGAGTACCTGAGATTGCTGCTGGGTCGAGGTGGGGCAATCTAGGGAGATCTGCTCAATACCAGCACAAGAGGCTGGAGAAGCAACGTCATGAGTGTATTTAGAAAGGCAACACCTGGCTGATCCTGGCTGGGTTTTCCCCTATCCCCTCTTCCTGGAGTCCATATCAATTTAATCTACATGCTCTGTGGCTTGAATTGCTTCCCTGCTGCCAAGCACCTCCTCTGGCATTTACAGCCACAGTCTGTGCTGGGCTACTGCTCCTTGTCCTCCTCCTGCCTTGAGCAGTGGGAACGGTGGGAATGGTGAGCCAGGGGCCAAAGCACTGGGGAATCACTCATGGCCCCCTCCACAGCATTGTGCTGGTCTGTGAGGGTGAGCTCCCACCCACAACCCCCCTCTGCAACAAAACCACGATGCAAGAGGAGACGTGGTCGTTTCCCGTGAGCACATGGAGGAAAGCAGCACTACTGCTGCTCTTTCTCCACTTCCTCCTGCCCTTCCCAGCCCTGTTCTGCACGTGAAACAAAGCACTCCTCAGCATCTGCTCAACATTTGCTGTTCTTTTCAAGTCCATTCCTTGGCCCCCTTTGCTCAGCAGAGCCTAAAAACAGCAACAGCGGGTGCCTTTATATTGCTGGCCGCCCTCCCTGCCCCTGATCTCAGAGTGGCCAGGCTCCCCCATCTTCCCTCACCCTCATCCCCTCCTGGAGATGCAAAACCGCGCTTTGTGGATGCAGAAAATGGACACGGTGGCACTTCTGCACCCATGTGACTGGAGCAGCTGTCGGGACGCTGTCGAGACAACCGATGGGCAACGGGCACTCTTCACAGCAAGGAGACCTCAGAGGTGCTGAAGGTGCTGCCTGGTATCACTGGGCTTGTGGAGCTGCCTGACAGCCCTCCCAGGCAGCTGAGCTTTCTGGGCAGGCAGCTCCCCGGCTGGGGAAGCAAAGCTCCCTCATTTTATACAAAGAAGGTGGGTTGTGCCTGTCCCTCCCACCCTGCTGAGCACCCTCCGCTCCACCGATAATCATACCTAGCAATTACAGCAAGCTTTCCCTGCTCTCTGCAGACATTAATTAAGCTCTTTCCCGCAATGGAGACAAAGAGGGGAAAACCGCCGGGAAACTCCCGACTTGGGTTGGGCTTTTTTCACCCCACTGTGGCACAGGGCCTCCCAATTCCCAGCAGCACTGTGGGAGCCACGCACCAGCGATGGCAGGCAGAGTAGTCTGAGCAGCAATGGCTGCTTTGGGGTTTGCTCTCACCTGGCAAAATTTGGGTGGTTTTCCCTAATTTTTAGGCTGCTGCTGTATCCTGGTGCGGCCGTGTGCTCCCAGAGCCAGTAAGTGAGGCTGGTTCTGCTCTGGGGTATGTCCCTGGGTGCTATTTGCTCTGCAGGGGTAATATCCCTAGTCTGGGAGCTGGGAAAAGCAGTGTCCGTGGGCATTGTGACAGCCTCACACCCAGCACCGTTCCCAGGGGTTGTGGTGGCTTTGCAAGGAGACCTGGCGCACCCTGGGGATGGATGGATGGATGGATGGATGGATGGATGGATGGATGGATGGATGGATGGATGGATGGATGGATGGAGAGGGCACCCTGCCTGCATCCTGGAGGGCAGGAGTACAGGTGGGACACCCTGGAGGGGACAGTGACAGGGAGGACACAGGCAGCACCCAGGAAGGCAGGATGATGGACAGAGAGGATAACGCACAGGGCACCTCGCAAGGTGAAACAAGCAGGTCACCCTGCCTGCACCCTAGAGAACAGGGTAAGGGGCAGGATGTCCTGCTTATAACCTGGAGGGCAGGACATCAGGCAGGACACCCCGGAGGGGAAGATCACAGGCAGCGCACTCCCCGCCTGCAGCCTGGAGGTCGGGACGCCGAGCGGGACCCGCTGCCTGCACCCCGGAGGGTGTGACAGCAGGCCGGGCACCCCGGAGGGTGTGACAGCAGGCCGGGCACCCTGCAGGAGGGGACGGCAGGCCGGCACCGTGCCCGCATCCCGCACGGACAGCTCCGCGCAGCCCTGCTCGCACCGGGGCCCGCCCG
>WEKX01019074.1:3066-48419 GCA_013390025.1 Pitta sordida
CTAGGACTGTTGCCTAGATTTATTTGTAATATAGAAGGCAGTTAAACTGTTATATATACACAGTTCTATATTTAAAATTAACTTTACATTATTGAAAGTATGTATTGATTCTTACAATTTCATTGCCAGTAATGACAAACAGTTTTAGAATGCTTATTGAAAAAAAATAAAGAAGGCAGCACACAAACCACCTGAGTTCTTATGGTTCTAGATAACATTTGGAAGAGCTTTATGTAGACAATGAAGGGAGTTACTATAATATATATTTATGGTCTTCTGTAAGATACCATACATATTGCTTTTTTCCCTGATGACAATAATGAATTGGTGCATTTCTATGGGTAGTCTTCTGTATTAATCTGAGAAAAGATAAATATTATGTTTGAGTTACATAAAAAGAGATGGTTCTGTGAAGGCTTCCAAATGANCGGCCTCAAGCTACGCCAGGGGAGGTTCAATCTTAACATTAGGAAGCGGTTTTTCACAGAGAGAGTAATCGCATATTGGAATGGGCTGCCCAGAGAGGTGGTGGAGTCACCATCCCTGGAGGTGTTTAAGAGAAGACTGGACGAGGAGCTTAGTGACATGCTCTAGCAGGGAGGTGTAGGGCTGGATAACGTTGGGCCCCTTCCGGCTCGGAGTGGCCTACTAGACTGTGAGGGATCCAGGTTGGTGTTATGCTCTGCGTTGTGCTCTCGGTCTCCTTACGGGTGTTAGATGGTGAGTTGGACTAGATGATCCTTGTGGGTCCCTTCCAACTCATAATATTCTGTGATTCTGTGATTCTGTGATAAATGCAAGACAAATAGATCTGTCACACAGAGACAGTGTGTGACAATTGCTGACCTGTGAGTAGTAACACTGACCTGCAAGAAAAATCCTTTCCTGATATTCTTCCAATTTTTGAAGGTCTTCTGTGTTCTACCCATTTTTTTCAGAGAAGCCAGAATGTCCCGCCTTCACTTCTCTTTGCAGTGTCTGTTATCCCTGTATGTGTCAAAACCCTTGTGGTACAGACTTTCTTCCAAACCAATATACATATTTTTCTTACTTTTCTGAAGTTTTGTGAGTTTTGATTCTTGAAAGTGCTGGTCACTGACTAAAGCTGTGGCCTGTTAGAATAAAGCCATTTCAGGTGGTGGCCCAGCTTTGCCCTTTCCACCATGGTCAAGTTTTCCCCCACAAAGTAGTTCTAATCCATATTGGCTTGCTGAGTATCAAAGTACAAAATATATTCAGAGCATGAAACGAAGCTGTACATTGATGGGCAGATTAGCAGACTGTCCCAGTACCCCTCACCTTTTGTCACTGAAGCTTTTGTAGCCTGCAAATTGCCTCCAGCTCTTCCTTTTCCCTGTCCTTGCCATCTAGATTGGTTCTGAATCTTAATGTGTCTCCAGACCACTACCATGAGAATCAGGCCTTTTCATGCTGTTCAGAGTACTGCAACTTTTGTTCAAACCCTTCTCTACTCACCTTGATTAACGGAATCCTGTTTTCTCTGACCTCCTTGATTTCTTTGACAGAAAGAAATCTTTGTACTACAGAAAACACAACTGCTAAAATCATCCCTCAGACACAGTTGGATGTGATGGTGATGGCAGTTAAAAAAAAGTGGTTCTTCTCTTCTTACCTGTCTGATAGAAGTCTGTCTTGTATGCAGAAAGTAAGTAAATTGTTTATCACCTCATCCCTTAAATTGCAGAAAGACCAAAGACACTAAAGTGTTTCCCCTCCTCACCCTCTTCAGCTCCCTTTCTTTGTCTTTGCGTGTTACCCACCTTTGAGTTTGAGTCACAGCTGTGGCACTAAGTTTGAAACTGTAAAAGGCAGTCCGGACTTAGAAATTGCTTATAAATCGTGCCAGTAGGTTGCCTTTGTGGATTACAGGTGCTTGAGTGGGAGCCTGGATTAACTGTATGGTGGAGGCATGCTTAACAACTCTCAAAATGGAACAGTCATTCCTTCTTGCCGACAGAAGTAGCGTGGCGTTTCAGGACCCATATGGGTTTTTGTTACCTGTACGTCCTGTCATTTAGTGCAAAGGATTGTGATGAGTTTTAGGTGAGATTTACCGAGCTGATGTAGGGAGATGCCAGATATCCATGAGGTGGCAACAATTTTAATATCTACCCAAGTAGTCTGGATTTGAGCTTAAAACCCATGAAAGAAAATCTCGTTTAGTTGTATTTCCCCCTTTAAGACCTAATATTGTAATTTCAGGAGTGAGAGGCATTTTTCATTTGAAAGATAAATTTACTAATTCAAGGTTTGACCTTTCTGAAGTTTATAGCTACAAAATACTTTACATGATGAGCTTAAACAAATTCTAATTGTTGGTTTTGGTGACTTTTTTTCCTCAAAGTTGTCATCAGTGTCCTAGTTGATTTTTAAGGGAACAGCCTGAATTAAGCAAAACGCTGCAACTCTAAATGCTAAAAAGACTAAAAATCAGTCATTGATGCCAAATCTAAGTCAAAGAATAAATAGCTCTACTTTACAAGAATACTTGCATAATCATTCATCATTTTCATACTGCTTTTGTGCTTCAGATGAAGCTGAGCTGCATTCAAATTTTTAATGAAAAATAAGTGGTATAGGGAATGTGAAATGGACACAAACCCCATCTCTCTACAGTGGGTTGTGTACTATTTCTTTTTTCTCCCCTACAAAAAGAAAAACCTGACTTTGCTCATGCTTTTTTACCTACTCTAAAATAGTGTTACTGTTGACATGTACATAGTCTTATACACCCTGTACATGGGGCGTATATCACAGAATCACAGAAAATTATGAGTTGGAAGGGACCCACAAGGATCACCTAGTCCAACTCACCATCTAATATCTGTACAGCGACCAAGAGCACATCCTAGAGCGTAATACCAACCTAGATGCCTCACAGTCTAGCAGACCACTCCGAGCCGGAAGGGGCCCAGGGTCATCCANAGCCACTCCTCCCCCAGCTGGTAGCGGTGCATGGGGTTGTTATGGCCGAAGTGAAGAACCCGGCACTTAGTTTTGTTAAACCTCATACTGTTGGTATATGTGGGATGTTTTCCTGTAGTATCTGATTTATAAAGATGGTTTCCTACTACTTCCTGTATGTTGGACATCTCTGCACTGAACAGATTAATATACCTAGGATCTTAATAACTACTGAATAGTGTAATTTCTTTCTTGGCAATGAATCCTTTCCTTCTTGCCCTTATGTTCTAGAATTTGTCACCAGAAGAAGCAAGTTTCGGTCCCAGAGGAATGAGTTGGTAGACAGGGTACAGATCCTGTGGAAGGAATATGGTGATTTGACAGCTATCCTGGAGTAAAGCCACTGGGCTAAAGACTGAAATCCCTATACCACTCACTTGAGCTATAAGATACGGGGCACATTAATAAAGGTGTCCTAGCGTCTCAGGGGTGAAGGCTGAAGCTGTGCAAGTGCACATCTTCAGAGTGCAGACACAGCTATTTCTTATGAACAGAATATCTTAGGTGTATCAAGGTAGAAACTGTAGGTACTAGTGCTTCCCAAACTTTGAACCTATGGACAACTCTGAGGCCTCATTCTTGTGGACATCAGTGCAACCACATAGAACTGACAATCTGGAAAGTATTATTTTTCTATGGGTTTTGTGAATCAGCTGCAGAGCATGTGATACAGACTCACATATCACAGCTGGGACCTGCTGCTGTAGAAGCTTATCATATACCAAGGTGCCTGGTATAGCAAAATATGTATGAGTGCATTGTACTCCATGTACATATGTATAAGGGAGTAGAAATGCAGGATCAGCAGGCAGAATCCAGGTAACTGAATCCTCTCTTTCTTGCTCTGGCAGACAATGCTACAGTAGATACTAGAAGGATCCATAAATCATCCTATGACACCAGACATCACAATTCTAAAGACTTAAGGGTAATTTGAAATTGTAGTAAATATCTAAAAGCTGCACCTGTATTGTGTCACATGCAGAAAGCAGAAGAGTAAAGGATATTTCTAGTCTTCTAGGCCTGTGCATTAGCAAAATATTTATAAAATTAACTTCTGTGTGATCCAAAGAAGCTGATCATGCTCTAAATTACTATTAGGACAAATAAAACCCCTCTGATCCCTGCTAATCTGATTTGGAGAACAGATGTCCTCCTGATCCTAAGTCTGATGAATAGCTTAATCCTTTGTGTGTGAGCAGGACACAATTCATCTGAGACTTTTACATCACTAGAAACACAGCTGTAGTCTGTTTACATCCTGGTTTTTGTGTCATCCCATTTACGGAAACAAATGATAGACTAAGAAAGGAAGAGAAAATTCTTTTCTGGTCCACACAAGTTAGAGTCTTGAAACACCCGCAAGTGTAGTGCAGACACCCAGAAATCCTGTTGGCTCTCAAAACACTTTGCATATGCTTGAGGACTGGATTCCCTAGAAATCACACTGCAGAATTAATTTTCTGGTTTTAGAAGTTCTCTTAATTTGATTTACCATCCTTTCTGTAAGTCGGTCTTACTTCTCACATTTCTTGCTCCCATGACCATATTTAGAAGACTTTTCCAGAATTTTATTACTGAATAAATAAAACCCTTCCACTTTCTGGTCCAGATTTGGTATTGACCAATTTAGTACAGCAGATGAATCTGCCAGAACAAATACCAAGAAGGTTTGAACTGAAATCCTAGGAGACCAAAATAACCCCGCATCTTCTCCCTTAAGTACTGGCGTCCAAGCTAAATGATTAGTTCAAATATGTAAAATTTTACGAATTTTAAGGTCACTCTGATAGCAACATACCTGAAATTTTGAGTGGGAGTGTTTTGAATGCAAACCAAAACAGGAGGCTCACTGATCTGGTGTACCTGTTCTCTGAGCTCTCAGCAAGTGCTGAGTTTCAGAAGTCTTTTTCGATTCAGTGTTTTTACCACAGTGTCATGTCATGGCTATTTTATATGATGTCCTTAGACATTATCTGTTAGTAAATGCACTTAATTTCTCCTCAACTGTTTTTAAACAATTTCTAATATATTTATTAGTAGTTCTGATGGTTGTAATAGCTTCTTTGACCATAAAATTGTCCACTGATTTTAATGAAACTCGTGAACATAGAGAATTTGACAATTTAATTCTTTCAAATGCAACCTTATCACCAAACAAGGTTTCCCTGCAGCCCTCACAGCTGTTGTTTTCATAGATAAAACTGGTTTGAGTGTTATACCATGAACTGCATTCAGGTACTTTTCTTCAGCAGGCAAGGGGTTTAATGATAACTGAAATTAACTACTTTTAAATGACCAGCTAGTGAAAAATGAAGTAAACCAATTTAACTAAAAATACTGTGATAAAAATTCCGTGATATAATCACTCTTAAAAAACCTCCATAATGATTAATCAAGGCCTGTTGTACCAAAAAATAGAAACTATACAGGTCTGTGTGATCTGCCACTCTTGAAAAGGGAGTGTTATCCCATTTGGAATTTTTCTTTTCTTTTTTCACACAGGATAAATAATGTACCTCATGATGCAAATTCTTTACATTTTCTGTAGAATATTTGAAGTGAAACAATGCATCTTTTACCACTAAAAACAGAATAAATGGGTCCCTGAAGGATTTATTTTAAGTCAGATGCATTTGTCATTCTATATTGATAATCTTCGCACTTCATTATCATATTCAATTCACCATTTATATGCAGATGACACAATCATTTATGGTAATAGATTATATGAGAAGAAAGCTTAATATTATCTTCAAGCTGATTTAAATGAGCTTTAAGATCATCTGGCACAATCTAAATTACTATTAAATATTAATGAAACAAAGATCGTATTATTTGGCTCAAAACCCAAGTTGGGTAAACTGAACAACTGGCAATCAATGCGACCTTGGAGACAGTTAGCAAATGTCAATTTTGAAGAATATGGAGACATCATTTTTCATCGTATGACTAAACTATTGATTAGAAGCTGTGAAGATTTGAAAGAAAGCCAAGAACTTTATTTGGGCTCAGAAAATTTCTTGGCTTAGGGGAAAAGAAAAGATTTGTTTTCTTGAATTTTCAGTTTGTATTATGGACTTTGGGTTTTACTGATTGCTGCATAATGTTTTTAGAAAAGATAAAGCATTTTTAAGTTGGTTAGCTAGGTAAATTTGCTTTGAATTATACATTTCATGAAAATCAGTCTGTCATTTTAGCAACAGTTGCCAAATAATGGAAAATTGTCAACATTTTATTGGTATGTTATTCTACTTTCTCCTTCCTCCTCTCTTCTGTCTTCAGATAAGTTGCAATCTTCAGTCTTCCGCATTTTCTGAAATAGAAAAATTAATAAGACAACTATTCTTTCTACTTCTTCATATTGAATCATATGGCTGAGAATTTGATAAAGCAATTCAGGAGGTTCAGGTAGATGCCTTATTTGTATGTGTGTATTTTTACATAGGTCTGTCTGATCCTGTGATGTCCTGAGCTTGTTCTAGCAGACACAGATGAATTCAATGGCAGTTTATGTCAATTCTCAAGATGACAGATAAGGTCTTAGCACTTTCCAGAGGATGTTCTCATTAGTAGAGACTCAAGTCGATAATCCCACAGCAAAAAGGAAAAAGCACAGCCTCTGTATTGTTCAGTGTACTAATAATGCAGAGGACCTCCTGCATTTAAGCACTGGCAATCCACCTCCTGTTTTGTGTCACACTAATACATCTATTGTCCCAGAAATGCCAACTCTTTTGACATGAAAATGAATCCCATGGTGTGAGATATTATTAGTTATTAACCTCTTTCTGTGTTGGACATAATTGAGAGCAATATGAATCTGGTTTCTGTTCAGAGCATCATCTATTTCCCCTTAGTATTTTGCTGGGCCGCGTTGCATCAATCTGGGCATGGTTTCCTTTGAGCATTTACATTTAGGATAGAGAATATTTATTTAACCCTTGTCTGGATCTTTCCTACCCTCTTGCTGAAGAGTCTCTACATAGTGTCAGGAGATGGAGACCTACTCCAGGAACAAGAAAATACTCAGGGGAAGAAGGAAATGCAGACATTTGCTTTATATATTTAGGAATGAGACAGGTTTAGAAGGGCAGAGCAGCTGGGGAACTGTAGGCCAGGACATAAAGCTGAGTTAAAAAGGACAGTGAAGGTTAGGATGATTTGTTGGGTCTGGGAAAGACATTGTGAGAAAATTTGTATAAGTTGGAGGCAAAAGAGTCTGCCTCTTCTGTGGAGGGGTAGATACCCTCTGGAAGCAGAGGAATAAGGGCTAAAGAAGAAAAACAGGGGAAGAGAAGCAAGGAAATAGACTTCTATCAAAATAACTGGTGAATTTTTTTTAGAATTAGCCTCACAATGAGTTTCAGAAACTCATTCATCAGGTTTGATATTCGAATTTCTTGATTAGGCAACACCTTTTTCCCAGTTTGCCTAGGCATGTCCTGGCAAGACACATAGATCAATTTTCTTGTCCCTTTGTACAGCCAGCTGTCTTTGAAAGAATGGGCGAATCTCAAGGAGTTAGAGTTATGCTCTGAAAGTCACTAAAAATCTTGTTCCACACTGTAATCATATCATACAAAGGGTCTTTTGAGCTCATATGTGTTACCTAGTGATAATATAAGGTTTCTAATGAATATGGATATTCTTAAATGTGCTTAATATTTCTTGCTCTGTAGGTAAGAACCAGCAATTGCAGTCACAAGTGCTTGGGAGTGATGCTGTAAATTTGGTAATGAATCAGCTCTGACTTCTGCTGCTTGAGTTTGCCATCATGATTGCTGCCAGATTAAGTGTGGTAACCTGAGATGAGCTTAGCTGGTTAGATGCATGGTGCTAATAACACTAAGGTTGTGGGTTTGATCCCCGTATAGGCCATTCACTTAAGTCAGAATATTCAGTGTCTCTTTTGACCAGAGTGCATCCCTGGGCTTGTTCTGTGTCCCAAAGGTGCCTTTACTTTTGATGTGTGAACCAAAGGCTTACCTGTGGGCAGCTTTTCTCTCTTGCCCCTATCTGAGGGCAGGAGACTGTCTTCACTGAGAGACTCTCCCTGAGTCTCTTTGTTTTTGAAGAGATGTTCCCTCCACCTCCCAGTGAAGCTGGGGTCACCTTCAAAGTACATATTTTTCTAGTCTGAGACACCTTCCTCCATTATAGTCCAGGTAGAAGTCCATTGCTCTATTAGCCAGTCAGCTGTGCTGTCTTACCCCACCCCTATCCCACTTTCACCCATACCAGTCTTTCCGTTGTCTGAGCTTCTCTACATTCATGTATTGATGGCTGTCTTCCAAACTTTCTTATTCTAATAGTGTATATATATACTTGACTTTCCTCCTTCATAACTCTTCCCCAAACGTTGTGCTTGATTTTCTCACTGGATGTACTCTGACCAAGGCTTCTTAAAGCATCTATTTGCTATTGGCCCTCAGGACTACGTATTGTCTTAACTACCTCCAGTCCTTGTATCTGAAAATGGCATCCTTTCCTGCATAGCTCACCTTCCTGCAGAGCAGTTGGATCCCTTCCTTGCTATGTAACTGGAAGCCCATCTCTGATTAGAGGGAGTGAAACCACCAGGCTGTACCTGGAACCCAGCCTGGCTCACCTTTGTGTATGAGGAAACAGTCCCTCCACTGGCAGCCTCTTGGCCTTTCTGTTATGCACTGTCTTACAGTAAATGTTGAATGCTTCACATGAATCTAGAAGTCAAAGGAACTTCTGGGGGGAAGGGGAATATAGAAATAGGGTGAGTCAGTATCTGGATGGAGTTTTACTGGGGCTCACTTGTCTACTCAAGCCGTACATTTTGACAGCGCACTAGTGCTGCATTTCAGCCCTTTCTGATGGAAAAAATGGAAACTTTTTCAGGCGGAGATGCTTAAAATAGGCTCCTAAATTGATGCTTAGGCATATAAATAGAAACAGTTTGATATTCAGCAATGCTGAGTGTTCTGGTGATGCCAGAGTGGAAGAAAATGCTTTGTGTACAAAAGTGCATTATTAGAAAATGTGGAGGTTCAAGAATTGCTATTTACAGACAATTAGTTACAAACAGAGTAATCTTTTTTTGGGTCAGGTTGGGCTTGACTCATCTTTGGCCTTCATATTTCATGTTTTTTATTCATGATTTCATGTTAAAGTAGTGTCTGTTACTATTGGATATTTACTCTACTTATTGAATCTAATTTTATCATAGGATTGAAATGAAAAAATTAAGGTCTTTGCAAACTTCTTCATATTTCTATTGTGTGCTTTGAAGACGTGTAATATCTGCTGCTGTACCACAAGGATCCTGCAGCTGACTCCAGCTCTCACATTCTGTTGTTGCTCTCACATTGAGTTGTGATTCACAAGGTTCCTAGTTTTTACCATAGCAGTCCCTGCAATCCTTTCTAAAGGAATGCAAGAGCACAAGAGGAATGTAGATGAAGTTATTGTAACCTTAACCTGTGCATGCCACTATCTAAACCCAGAAGGACCTTGTGTTTAGTTGTTTTTGCTTTTCTCACATGGATTCTGAGCGAAGGTCACAGTAGGGCAGTTGCTTCTCCTGATTTTCGTCTATCTCCTCCCTGTCAATATCTATGAAGACTTCCTGTATAAATTACCATGCTATGAAGTCTACAGATGGATGTGAAGAAGGACTTATTTTTGCAGGCCCACTCAGTGCAATACAGTAATGAAGGATGGCAAATGGATCAGGATGCCAGATCTAAGTACTGATGAGTAAACTCTCAGGTGTACCTGGTGTTATATGAGTTATTCATGTATTTGCCTAAAAACAGGATTTGGCCCCAAGCGCTTAGTCACTGAAATTTTGAGGACTAGGAATGCTATAAAATGACTACTTTTTTTTTTTTCCCCCCGTAAAGTCAGGGACGCTGAAATTGTATTTATGAAATGCAGTAGAAAAATCAAGCCATTCAACAGACGATCTTTGCCCTGTCTGTGTGGAAGACAACATAGTAAAATGGTAAATTCCATAACAGCAATTAAAAATAGGATGTGGAGGTTTTTTTCATTTCCTTTGGAAAGTAAAACTAACCTGAGATTGGCAGTGGCAAGGATGAATCTTAATTTTTTTCCCTCCAAATTCATGTTTGATTCTGATTAATTCCTCTTTTAGGATCATGAAGACTCTATTTACATTTGGTTTTCGTTTCTTCTTAGAACAGATAATTTCATACTGCAGACTTCACTTGCGTGAGTAGTTGAATCCATGGGGTTATTTGTATTAGCATGGTCTACAGATTAGGGTCTTAACCACAAATATAACCAAATTAATAATAGCTAAAAAAATTACAATTTTCATATGCTTAACATAATAGTATATAGAAAAATCTTGTACTTTTCCTATTAAGGCAGACCTTCAGTTAGATACCAATCAGCTGTCTAGTACTCAGGAGCCTAGGTTATTCTTTAGGTAAAGAGGCTCATCAAATATAGTGTCACAAGAACTTATTTGCTTGATCACATATTGTAAGCTGTGAATCTATTTCAATCCATGAAGTTTTAGAAGTAACAGATAACAGTTCTCACATATTTCCTTCATACGTTTAATAGTTTTCTTACACAGTAGAATTCTAAGAATATTTTGTGTTTTATTTGGAGGAGTTTGGGTTGTTTGTTCCTTAAATGTTTAATGGTAATTTGAAAATTACTTTTCAGTGTTATAAAATTTGAGAAAGTGACAAGGAAATAACCTTTAAATTTCACAAGAGTTTATAAAGAAGATATAAAGACTATAAAACGTTTAAATAAGATTCATAGTCATTTGCTGAAAACATTTAAATATATTGACCCCTGTATTAGTATAGATGCTTTATTATTAAGTGAATACATGTTTAATTTTAATAGCTTCTTTCTTGTAAGAGTGATTTTATGAACCTGAGCTAATAGTGATTAATTTTGAAGTCTTACATATCGTGGGCAGTTGCAATTAACTTCATTTTAGGTGAAAGAAAGGTGAAACATTTATGATTCAAACAGAATCATATTTTTCCTGGAACATTATTTTTCCTGGCTATTGTTTAATACTGAAGAAAAACAGAAAGAACTTGTTTACATGCAAATGTATAAATAGCCAAGAAATACTCTGAAAAGAAAATATTACAAAGACATAATTGTCTGGAGGCAGAAAAAACAGAGGAAGCATTTTATGGTCATCAGCAGTCTCTCCATAAATCTGTACCATCAGGCATGCTGTGGGGTTGGCATGTCTAGAAAAAACCTGAGACCCCCAGCTTGGAGACTAAGAAGAAGGGGAAATGCAAGCAATGTGTCAAAGAATTTGCCGTCTGTGCTGAGCAGAAACCAGATGTTTTTGCTAGTAATTATTATTATGATAATTCATTTAAGTAGGAATAAAATAGGGCATGATTGTTTACTGCAGCATGTTTTCCCTAGACATGTAGGGAAATGTGAAAAAAAATCTCAGAGGTTTTACTACTGGTTAAATGAATAATTTTTTCATTTAACCAGGAATAAATATGGTACCAAAAATAGTTTTCATACATATTGCCTGGTAGCTGTGAATAGACATCAGACACGTTTTTATTCGACTAAATCACTAGAGGCTGTTGAGGAATGTTAAGGAAGGTCACTTTGAATTTTATATTTTTTACACCTTATACCTCCTGCTGAGGTGGGAGTTGAACAGTGGAAGAACTGGAGGACTAGCAAAGAATTAGGAATCATCTGCCTTGGTAAGTCTAGGTGGTTTTCTTAGGTGAAAATCATGTATTGGGAAGGGATATTGCAGTGTGGGCCAGACTTTTCTAACTTATTGGAGGTTATCCTTTGGATTTCCCCCTAGAATCCCCTACAAAAGTTGATTTAACACGTGTACAAGAGTTTAAAATTATTAAATCCTTCTCAGTGTCTGGTGTTTGATTAGCAATTCTTCGTAAGCAGAAAGTAAATTTTTTCCTACTCCTCATTCCCACCCCATATGAGTAGCTGTCGGTGGTTTTTATATAGATTAGAGAATAGTGTCAAGCAAGTGGTCAGCAAATATAAATTGGGTCGATCTATTTAGTTTGAGAAGAAAAAGAATAGTTTTCTGCTGCTATCCTTTCTGCAAGCATTAAGTTGGAAGCTTTGAGTTAAACAAGTCCTATAGAAAAATTAAAATCTAAACAGAGTCTGGAGGAGTTTAATTGAGCAAGTGCATTACTGGGAGTCTCTCTGAGGTTGAGCATTAATTTATTGCCCTGAATCCAATCACTTTATAAAAAACCAGCGTGGGTTTCATTTACTTTGATGAGGTTTATTGCAAGATTCCAGAAAATCAATTTTACTGTGAGCCATATTAAACCCAGGGGAATATAAACACTATATGTACTACACATAACTTCTTGTTATTGCTTACTGGATCACTGGGGAAATTATATGTTTACCATGAAGAAGGTTTATGGCTACGTTCGTTGTCTTGGGTAACTCCCAGCCTGCCCATCGTAGTGAAATAAAACAAAATGGTAGAGTTCAGAATCAGCACTTAATTTGTCATCATATAGCCTGAGGTATAGAAACACTCAGCAATAGTGACTTGATTTCCAAAATGCTTAAGTAACTGTTATGTTATATACTATCGCTCTCTTCTTTAGCAGATAGATGATGAGTGCAGACAATACATATGGTGTTGCTGGTTGACCAAGCCCAAGTAGTTCTTGCTCCTAGAACTTCTTCAGATACAACGGCAGAACTGACAGGCAGTTAACTTGGAAATGTTCAGGTTTGATCTGCTGGTTAGGGAATATGGAGAAAATCTGAAAGAATTTCTATAGTATGTTTACTCTTTCTGTGTTCCCTCCTACCTGATTTACAGACTTGTTGAATTGCATGAGTTAAAAATGATAGCAAAGTAATTTTGCATGAAAAGATTATGTTATATCTGGCTATAGCAGGTCAGAAATGCATTTGGGGTTGCACTCAATAGATCGTTTCCTGTTTCAAAGTTTTTTGCATACCAGTAAAGTCAAAACGTGTTTTAATTACTGGCATTTTTTTCCTACTCATCTGGCCTTATAGTATTAGTGTTGCATGCTAGTTGTGTTCAAGCTGGCATAATGGACAAAAATTAACTTTCTTTACATGAAGAAACTTAGATTGCAAATAAATATACAGAAGTCATTTCCTATGTAAAAAGGTATCAGAATTCAAGAAAATATCTTTCAAAATCAGATGCATATAGCCTGTTTTATGATGATTTTAATCCTTTTGTTTCCCCAGTGTTGGTTTGTGCTGTAATGTGACAGGAAATGAGCAGCTGTCCATGGCATCAGTGGCTAAAGTGAAAGACCAGAGCAATGCATCTGTCTATCTTTGTGTCTATCCATGCAAGTTTCATAAGAACGAAGATGTCTCAGAAGTTCTAAATGTAGTTAAATACTCAGTTTAATCTGATTTTTGAAAGAAACGGAGAGCTCAACTCCATTTTAATATTAACATTTTAATATTAACTTTTGAGACTTCTTCCTTAATATTAACATTTTAATATTAACTTTTGAGACTTCTTCCTTAAGATGTAACACATGTTATTGTTTGTAGTTTTATTTGCACATCATATTTAGTAGTTTCCTAATCAGAAAGCTCTTGATTGCACCAAATTCCCTGTCAAATGTGTTTAGAGTAAGAGAATAAAGAAGTAAGATGTAGCCATTATTTAAAAGTATAAAGTCTATTATGGTTTATGGATGGTTGCGACAGTCTTGTAATAATAAATATGGAAAAGCAATGGAAAATCAATCTCCCAAAATATTTATCCTAAAACTCCTTCTAATACCTGTCTATCTCTGTATGTTTATCTAAGTGTTTCCATGGGATTGCACATGTAAAAATTGGAAGAACAGTTAGCAGAATTTGATACACAGCAGCATTGTAAGTAATCTTTTTGTCTCTGTATATGGAAAAAACTTACACTTTTTAATGATCTATTTAAAATAATTATTTTTTTAAAATCAGAACACGCAAATTCTGGAGAAGAAAACTTATCATGGACTCGCATTACCTTGTTGCCACTCTTTCCCTTCCCTGTTGGTTGTATACTGTACTTTAAGTGTGCGTTCTTCAAGTTTAGGCCATTTCTTGCAATCAATTTTATTATGTAACTGAGTAAAGGCATGAAAACAAATAAGAGCAGCTAAAAAGGAAGGAGTACCTGTTCCTATTTTCTGTTATACTTTTGAATTTAGTCACTGGGACTTTGGTGCAAAGTCATTGTCAGAAAAAGGATGTGAATTTGTTGTGGGCAACCCTGGATTTGGGGTTGATTTTGGAAATCCAGGGTAAAGTGTGTGGCTTTGTGTTCTGAATTGCAGAGTTCATTTCACATTAGATTTAGCTTAAAGGGACATCAGGCTGAAATACCAATACTTTTGAATACCCTATTCACAATATTTCTTGGATTCTTTATACAGCAACCCCCTGGTTATTCGCCGTTCTACTCTTTGTGGATTCAATCCTTCATGGTTCATTTTTGCATGAAAAGTGGGATCTACACATGTGCAGATGCAATGCTTTGACCCTGGCTGGATGCCAGAGGCTTACTAACAGCCCCTCTCTCACTTCACCCCCCCATACAAACAGGGGAGAGAGGAAGAAAAGAAACCTAAAACCTGAAGAGTTTTACTGCAGCAGAAATTAAGACTTTTAGAAATATTTTACTGTCACAGGCAAAACAAACTTCAAAGTGGGGATTTAAAGATTTTATTTCTAACAAGATCAGAGCTTAAAGTGGGAAGTATCAACCTTCCCACCCACCCCTCTATCTCTTACAACAGATGCCACATTCCCCCTTCCTCCAGTAGGTGAGTGGGACAGGAGTGCTTTCAGTCTCTGTACGGGTGTTANCTCCCCCTAACCTTTTTTGCTTCTTAAGTATGTTATCAAAGAGGTGTCTCTATCTCTCCTGGTTCGCCTGGCCTTGGCCAGCAGCGGGTCCAGCCAGAAGCTGGCTGGCATTGGCTCTCCAGCTATGAGGGAGGCTTCCAGCAACTTCTCAAAGAAAAGCCTCCCCCATAGCCTCCCCCACTACCAGAAACCCAGCCACAGAAAGACCCGATATAGCTGATAACACTGCAAAAATAGTTAGTTCATGAGTATGTAAATGAGCTCATGAATATGTAAATAAGCACCACNTCCCTGCCATAGGAGGAAGTCTTTTATGACCCTCTCCAGTGTGACTTCATCCCAGAGCAGCAGCTCTTCCAAACACTGCTGGTTGTGGGTCACTCCATAGGGTGTAGTCCTTCAGTACAGCCTGCTTCAGCATGGGTCACATCCCAAGGCACAGATCCTACCACGAGCCACTCCTAAGACTCTGCTCCAGTGTGGGTTCCAATGGGCTGCAGCCTCCTCCCAGCATCCACCTGCTCCAGCGTGGGCTTCTCCACGGGCTACAAGTGGATTTCTGCATCCCTGAGAGCTTTCATGGGCTGCAAGGGGACAACCTGCTTTCACCATGGTCATCACCGCAGGCTGCAGGGAAATGCCTGGAACACCTCCTCCTTCTCCTTCTGCAGTGGCCTTGGTGCGTTTGGTGTTACATCTTCTTACTGCTCTTCTCTGGTGACCATGTCTTCCTCCCCCTAACCTTTTTTGCTTCTTAAGTATGTTATCAAAGAGGTGTCTCTATCTCTCCTGGTTCGCCTGGCCTTGGCCAGCAGCGGGTCCAGCCAGAAGCTGGCTGGCATTGGCTCTCCAGCTATGAGGGAGGCTTCCAGCAACTTCTCAAAGAAAAGCCTCCCCCATAGCCTCCCCCACTACCAGAAACCCAGCCACAGAAAGACCCGATATAGCTGATAACACTGCAAAAATAGTTAGTTCATGAGTATGTAAATGAGCTCATGAATATGTAAATAAGCACCACCCACAATCACACCTCTTGCAGGCCCCAAGCACCATCCATTTGCACTGTTTAAGGGGCAGGGAGACCACCACCACCCTGGAGCTGGGACTGCTCCTGGACGGGCAGCACACACGGAGGCGAACTGGGTCCACTCCCAGGTGGGCGTCACCAGGAGAGGAGACTCTGCAGCTGCCCTGACTCCACACCCTGGCTCAGCTCTGCCCACATTGCCACCCCTGCCACAAATCGACAATGAAAATTTATCAAAGAGAAATTGAAAGAGAAGAACAGACTCCACTGCCCCCTTCATTCCTCTCAGGCATGGGCAGGGATGGGGTTGCTCAGCTCTGCGCTGTTGCATTCCCAGGAAAAAAAAAACCAGACAAAACCACTCCCCCACAATAAAAACAGCAGTGGCTGTGTTAGCCTGCTCTAGACCAGTGGGTGTGTCCCAGCCTGCTTGCATCACAGCCTGCTGCTGAGTGCTTTGTGCATCACAGCCTTGTTGAAAGAAGTGACAGTGTCAGCCAGCGCTGGACCAACCCGTGCAACTGTGGCTTCTGTCGCAGAGCGCAAGGGTACCTATGCTTCTGCCTGCCCAGCACCACTGCCATTCCCCAACCCTCCTTCCACAGGGTCCTGCTCTGCAGTGGCACAGGACAGCAACTCACAGGCAAGCCTGTTGTTTCTCAGACCACCTCGCCAAGCTGCACCAGGTTTGTTGGAGTGGCGTGGTGCCTCCACCATGTTTGAATGCATTTGGGTTGAGTTTAAAGACATACACATCAACAACTAACAACCCTGATAAGCCCTGCATAGACACGGCAGGGAATAAACAGTAGCAGGAGGCTCCGCCCCACTCGGCTCTGCTGGGGGCGCAGCGCTGGCTCCTGTGGGTTTTCTGGTCTCGGAAAAGTGGTGCCAGGGCAAAATCCAGGACTCTCCAGTTGTGAATGGTCAAAAAGTGTTCCCTTCAATCTCTGAGGCAGAACAGGGCATGAGGTGGTCCTGGGAATGCCCTCCAGCACTCTGGAGCTGAGGGGGCAGAGTGATGGTCAGGGCTTAATTGCATATTCATGAACTCGCTATCTTTGCAGTTCATGGGCATTGTGGAAGGTTCCTGGACCCAAAGACCCACAAAACTCAGGAGATCTCTGTAGCTGTGTTTTTCCTTTGTATAAAGATCGCTTGAGCAAAACCATGAGAATCTAACACCAAACACATTAAAGATGTTTTGGTATTGGTAGCTCTACCTGTTTATTTGTATTATCTAAATACTAGTTTGTTTGCATGTGGATGTTTTCATACACCGCACATGAGAATAGTAAAAACCCTTTAGTGTTGGTCAAATATTTTGTTCTTTCCTTCATTCTTTTCTTTGTATCTGTGCACCAAGGAACTAAATCATGCTTCAGTAGCTAAACAAATTATGCAAAATTATACACCATGAATATTTTATATTACAGAACCCTGAAGGAAGGACTTTCAATGGCTTTATGTCTGCATCAACCAGTGTCATACCCAGATGAATTCCACCACTGATAAGTCCCCTTCTTCCTAAAACTTTACTCAGGTCTTTGTTTTATTTTTTTCCTCTGCATTTGTCAGTGATTATTAATAGGAATGTCTCAAGGGTTTTACTGTATGTAAGAAAATGGAAGTTATTGCCGTCAGCCTTCTTTCTACTGCTGTATGAGGCATGGAAGTTATTCCCCTTATAATTCTGAATTTATTTAAAATTTCATGGAATCATATAAAGCACGTAGTGTGACAAAAACAGAACTAAGTGTAAAAAATTAGCTAAACCACATTTCATCTGATGCTGAACCCTGCCTATTCTGATACATCTTTGTTTTAATTTTTTGGTATGCCAAAGTGTATTTCCTTATATTTTCCACTCTTTCAATAAAATGTTAATTACAAAACCTTGTGGACTTTTGTAGGGCAGACAGTAGTTACTGTGCACTGGAAAACCAGAGCAGTTTATGGAAAATATTATATTTTTTTCAATATTTAACTGGTTTTAATTAGTGATCTTGTCCTTTTTCCACTGAATACTAAAGACCTGGCATCTTGAGATCACATGCATCTGCCCGTGAAGTGGGTGGCGAAACAGAAATCTTGTAATTATAACTTAACAAGGATTCTTTGGCACTGCTTACCCATTCCTGGGATGCGGATCCTGTGAGTTAATGCCATAATTTTGACTACAAATAGCACTGAGACAGGGAGGGTGGGTACATTTCAGTGTCCTCATTAATCTTCAGTGTGTTCCAATAGCTACATCATTGGCAAGTGCTGGAGTGGGTTTGTAATTTTGGGGGATAAAGGGTACTATTTGCTATTCATTTAATACCACTCACTTTTCAAAAGCATGACTCATACAAAGCCTCTACTAACTCATCCAGAGAATCTCCTTCTACTCTTTGAAATAATTTTGAGGTTAGTCTACCTGTTTTCTGTCCATTTCATCAATTCCATGCCTTTTGTTGATGCCAGCATAGTTCAACATAAAGTGAAATTTTACAATTACAATAAAAACATTCACTGCCACAGGTAGTGCTAACAATATATTAAAGTACATATATTTTTATGTCATGCCTACTGCTGTAATATTTTCGTGTTGATCTATTTGTCCTCTTTTACAGTTAAAATTGAATGTGCCATTACAGAAAATACAGTTGATCACAGAGGTCCCTGTTTTGAAAGGTATGTGAGCATTTATTTTATTTAGGCATATATGGAAACACTTCCTTTAGCTGGAGCTGTGTGCTGTGATGTCTCTGGCTTATACCTGTTTCTATGGGTGTTCACCACAGGTATGCTTGCTAGTCAATTAGAAAACACTTCATGGCTGCACTACTCTTAGATTTTCTCTTGTTATTTTGGCAGAATTCCAAAGATTTTTGAAATCTTTTTGAAATGTGAATACAGTGAATTGTGCATTATTGTTACTGTCTGCTGGCTGTCATGGAGAGTACTCCAAAATTAGTTAGCCAATGTTATTATGTAAACAATAAGCAATATATATACTAACTGGATCTTACTGCCTGACACATTGTGTACATGCATCCATATAGGTTATAGAAAGGAGGAAGAACATGCTTTGGTTTTATCTCACAAAACTAATCGATGTTAGCAGCAAAACATGTAGCTCAACAATCCTCTCTAAAAATGGTCCGATTGTGCATTTTAGTGATGTTTTGGCTCAGCTTTGACTGTTCAGTGTTTCAGGAGAAGGTAAAAATTAGAATTTATATTGTTCATTATTTTTAGAGCTCAGTTGAAAGTGCAAATAACATTTATAAAGTGTTGATGGGCAGATAAAATTGTAAAATATTGTTGATGAATTAACCTGAGGTCTGGATCAGATGAATGCAGTGTTTCCTTTTTACTACAGGATGTGAGTATAGGCTAAGAAAACATAATGCTAATAGTACAATCTCCTGATGATTTTGTAGTATTTTACCTTTTAAAATTGTTTTTACACTGAAATATAAAATGGTCAATATGGAATGGTCACTAATGTCATAACTGGTACCATATACAGGATACAAGATAGAAGTGCCACCTCTAAATCCAAAATTCTGATGAAGAATTTTCATAAATCAATAAAACAATTGATAAAGAATTCTGATAAATCAAAATTCTGATAAAGAAAAGTACTATTTAAACAGTTCTTGAGACAGGACCTTTTTGAAGAGCGAAATGAAAGACAATGTTTTTAAAAGAGAACCTCTGACTTATCCTATATAAGAAAAGGTGTAAGTATAGTGCATGTTTTTTATTTAAATGAGAAAAATTGAATATTTATTGTGTGCCCTTGAAACAGCAAATTGCAATGTCCTGTCCATACATACTTTAAAATGCAGTGTTTCTTTTGTATATTAAACAAATAATTCAGATGCAGGAAAATTGTACACAACTTCATTCAGAAGAATTTCACAACAGAAGAGCTAGATTTTTGACAGTTTCTAGTAAAATAGTGCATATATTGGTTGCTTTTTTTGATGGGCTTTTTTAGTAACATTTAAGTGTGAGCCAGTTGGAACAACACACAGCTGCAGGAAAATAATGCAAATTTTGACATTTGAGATTTGATAAATTGAAGCTTTGTTAACTTATATACCAAAAATCTAGTATTGTGTTGTAAGAAAGCAGTGGAATTAAGAAGACTATGCACCAAGTATGTACTTTAACATTGTTAGTGATTGTAACACAAAAACTTTAACAAATACACAGAGACTGTAACTTAGATGAGGAGGAGTTTGGGTATTTGAAGAGTGATTATATTATTTGAATTAGGCTGTGAAACGTGTTCTTTCTGTGGGAGGACAAAAGTTGGCAATAACAAGTTGCCAGAACAGAGTAATCTGAAGCTTGATTCTGACTTCTTTATTTTCAATTTTATGGGAGGAAAAAACTTGAAGAATGCCTGTGAGAATGAGGGAGGAATGAATACCTGCTCAGGGAAGAGTATTTCGGTTTGTCACTATCACTCGCTTCTTGGACCACATGTCGGACAGACAGGAAAATAGGATGAAAGATTATAATCTAGATGGATTTATTAACAGTTGTAGAGGTTCTTAAGAGAGAAATTTGCTAAGATATACTTGTACTACAATACTTCTAGGTATCCTAAGGGAATTGAATAGGTAATAAAATCCTTTGGGATGTAGATCATTGGATCTTGGGTTCATTGGTGAGTTACTAAATTCAAACCAAAATCAGTGCATTCCTTGATAATTACTCATTAATGATGGGTTCTAGAGAACTCAAGTGCTCAAGTAGTTATTGCAAACCTCTTTTTTATTGTTCTTGAGATAGCAGGATGGGTTCATTTTCAGACTATATTCTTCATGTCAACGTAAATTTCAATGGCTGTAGCCCACTCTTGCATCAAAATGAACATTTGTATGTATTTGATAAATATGAGATCTTTTCTTGTCTTTAGAGGTACTAATGTCTAGCTCTGTGAATTATATTTTGTAGCTCTAGGGACAGCACTTCTATAAGGAATCACAGTGTTTGAGATTTACTACTGGTACCATTTAACACTGATTGAGCTTTTAATACTGGCCAGCTTTGACATCTCAAGTTTAATATTCTTTTTAGATGAAGCTTTTATTTTTAGTGAGAAATTTAAAAAAAATGGTTGTAAAATGTTGAGGAAGGATTCCTGTTTTACCTTTTTCTTCAGAAGCTCTAATAAGGCATCAGTGAAGAGAGTGTGAGGAACCACAGCAGAGCTGGAGGCGCTGCTTGGTCAGGCAAATCTCCTTTTAGGAAGTTGCTAAGCCATGTGGTGAATAGCTGGCCCCTAAATATGTGGAATTCTAGGAAGTATCTGATTTCCAGTCTTTAAAGATGGTGCAACTCATAGAAGTCTCTAGAACTGTGACTCCCCTATAGGAGCTTGCTATAGAAGGAAAGATTTGAGCTAAAACTCTTAGTAAAGAGACGACAGGATAAGGCTCCTTCAGGTCATTTAGAAAGCTTTCTGACTCCCCAGCTCCCATGGAAATTCAGCTCTGTTACCAATTGTACAATTTGTACTGGTTTTCACCCCAGGAGGGTTGAAAGGATTGGGAGTGACTGACAAAGGGTGTTTCAGAGGGAGCAAGTAGATGTACTCTGGGAGTTCTTTTAAATTTGGAATCCTCTAATATGCTTACTATAGTGGGACTTTGCTGTCCATCACATGACATGTCGAAGGACAAGCTGTGTCCTGAAAGGTAGAAGCACTTAATTTCATTTCCTAATGTGCACATCTATTTGTAAATGGCAAAAGAATTTTGCCTTTGAGGTATAAAGCTTGTACAGAATGTAAATTAACTTCAAACTGAAATAATTTATGATTCTGAGCAAAAATAACATAACAGTTGTTATAACCATGTTTAAGAAATGCTAAACTTTAACACACAGCAATCAGCCAAAGAGATACAGTAGTGTAAAAGACTGCACACTTAATAATTTTAAATGTTACATGAGTGCGAGTTGCTTGATTAAATTTATTAGAAATGTGTTACGAGCATTTTAAGAAATAAAGCATTTATCACAAAATGATGATTTCTTCACTTAAGCTCATTAGGAAATCACACATCAATTCATGCATAATTACAGGGGAATTTCTGCCACTCACTACAAATCATTACCACATTAACTAAAGTTGAACTAATTTATCTGTGATTTGGAAAAGGTGGTATATAAATAGGAAAATTAGCTTATATAGAGAATGAAACTATCAACATCACTACAAAGAACCTAGCCTTCCCTTGTTTGTTAGACAAAGATGCACCTTTTAACTCTTTTATATGTAAAGCTTGTACTTTTGAATGAGCTCTAAAGCTTTTCTTTCCATGTCAGAATCCCATAGTACGGATCCAGTGCCAGGTACTTAATGAATTGTTGATAGTCAAGGCACGTTTCCTTGCGCCAGACGTACTCATTGTTTTTAATGATCATTGCAGATTGAGATTGAATTGAAAGGGTTTGGGGGAGGCTGGGAGATGGGGAAGGAACAAGTTTTGCAGCGCTGGCAAGCTAGTCCCGCAGCAGCAGAACTGCATTCTGCCAACACCCACAGCATTTATGCTGCACTCTGCTTGCATTCCCACAGTGTTTATGGTGGACGTAGCTCTCATGTGGCCTGTTGTACTTTCTTTATTTCCCAGACTCTGCATACTTTTAAGGATGGTGTGTTATTCACAGTATCACAGTATTAGCAAGGCTGGAAGAGACCTTGGAGATCACCAAGTCCAACCTGTAACCCAACACCAACCCATTGTCTAAACAATGGCACTAATTGCCTCATCCAGCCTACTCTTAAACACCTCCAGGGATGGCGACTCCACCACCTCCCTGGGCAGACCATTCCAATGAGAGATCACTCTCTCTGGGAAAAACCGCTTCCTAACATTTAGTCTAAACCTCCCCTGGCATAGCTTAAGGCCATGTCCTCTCGTTCTGGTGTCCTCAGCCTGAGAGAAGAGATCCTCACCCACCTGGCTGCAACCTCCCCTCAGGTAGTTGTACACAGCAATGAGGTCACCCCTGAGCCTCCTCTTCTCCAGGCTGAACAGCCCCAGTTCCTTTAGCCGCTCCCCATAGAGCTTGTCCTCCAATCTTTTCACCATCCTTGTCACCNTCTGTCCAGTCCATGTTCTATGAGTTTCTCCTGAAGCTTATTATGGGAAACTGTGTGAAAGGCTTTGCTAAGATCCAAGTACGCTACATCCACGGCCTTTTTTTCGTCAACCAGGTGAGTCACCAGATCATAAAAGGTGATTAGGTTGGTCATGCAAGACCTGCCTCCCCTAAATCCATGCTGACTAGTTCTGTTGTCATGGTCATTTTGCAGTTGCTGCGTAAGAGCACGCAGGACTATCTGTTCCATGAATTTGCTCGGGACTGAGGTCAGGGTGACAGATCTGTAATTACTTGGATCATCCTTCCTGCCCTTCTTGTGGATGGGTGTCACATTAGCCAATTTCCAGTCTTGTGGTACATCACCACTAAGCCAGGACTGTTGGTAGTTGATAGAGTCCAAGTTCATAATATGGCTGGTCACCAGGTGTTCCTTCTACAGCTAGTTTGCATGTTTTCTCTTTGTTAGTTCATGAGTACACTTGTGAAGGAGTAACTTAGGCTCAAAATGATTACCCCATGGGCTCATCTGTCCAGGAGACATGTAAAAATGTAGTCTTTGAAACTCAGGCCTGTACATTTGGTGAGAAAATGCTCTGTAACATTATAGCCTTTCATTATGTCGTTCCCTCTTCTGTATTCAAATGCTGTATAATTCTTACTCTTAGAAAGTATTTATGTACAGTTATTGAGTCTAATTAGAAGAGAGAGGGGATTGTCTTTTCTGTTCTGGGGCATTTCAGTCACATTGGCACCTTGCAAAGAACAATGGGCTGCGTATGGAGAGGTGAAGGAAGGCAGAAGAAGGGATGAGGGAAGTAAGATACTTTTGAAATTGGCTTTGCAGTCAAAAACAATATACCTGGGAATACACGCTCAGTTTTGTAGTGAAGTACTGATACTCAGTTTTCATCAGCCCTCCTGAGAGGTTCTTATGTGCCCTTTGTTTGGGGTCTTTTGTATAAACTTGGGATCTGCAAGTTGAAAGGTATGCCCCTCCTTCCACATTAATGCCTCGTGTTTATAGACTGAAGCATTGTTTCCTGTTTCTTTCTGAATTTATCTCCGTGGCAACATGTTAGCCACATTCAATTTTTAGCTACTAACTTTTTACTTCATTTATGGGCTCAAAAAGAGCCTTAAGGGCTATTATTTTCTGAGTAAGAGGTAAGGTTGTATTGTGCATTTTAAGTTCATGATTTTCAGTGGCTTTAGCATATTTTCCCATTGGTTTTCACAACCTTTAGTAAGGTAAGATGTGGTGGTTGCATGAGTTGGCTGTGCCAAAAAAATGGCTTGCTAGTGCCAAAAATGTTGTACTGCTCCCTCCTTCTTTCTGGTTCCTGTCTGACCCGATGTTGAGCTGACTCAGCATACTAAACCAACAGAGAAAGGTTCATTTTTTAAATGAAGAAAATGCTTTTTTACCAGTGTTGCAAGTTAAACATCTTGAGAAGTCCACCTATTTCAGTGCCTTTGAATTATTAGCTAATGCCATTTCCAGTTTCAGGAGCTGTAAGGTATCCATCTACATCCTAAATGTATAGAGAAAAAATTGCATCTCAGTATCTTGTTAATACATTGTCTATCCGTTTAAAAACAAAGGCTAGAGAAAGGCTTCTTAATTTCTGCAGCTCTTATGCTTTTTAGAGAATTTTCTTTCTTCAGTCTTGGAATAGTGATTTGTAACCAAATTAGGAATTTGATATTCTGAAAGAATTAGATTTTTAATCTTATTGCATGCAAAATTTTTGTTAATCTTGAAGTGGGCATTGCATCCTAGGTAGGAGGCAGTATATCTGACATGCCAACTTTGGCAATGTTTGAAGACATGGTAAGGACAAAAAAGAAGGGGTGGGGGAGAAATAAAAAAACCCAATCTGAGCAGCCCTTCTACTGCAGTGACAGCAGCAGTTTAGTACATTGTATCAAAATGAATGGGCTTTGCATAATTGATTTGAACATCCTAGTAGCCTGAGGTCTGAGGTGCTCCAACCCAGAACTTATTAGCCATGCTACAGAAACATGAGAAAACTGTGCAATCTGCTACAGGGGAGGTAGAGAATAATATTGCTGCTAGAGTAAAGGCTTTAAAAGTAGGACAGAGCTACTAAGAGCTACTCCTTTTGTGGTTTTATTGGGGTTATTCTGTTCATCTCATTCAAATATAATAAAAAGAAATTTTAAAGTCTTTGTGTAATACCAAATACTGAGAATTAGAATCTTACTACTCAGTAGGTTTTATTATCTAATTCGGATGGCATCTCTGCACAAAATGTAATAGCTGCGTTGTGAGGTCTCTTGTAACTGGCATGCACTTTGAATAATTTGAGCAAAACTACAGGTTCTAAAATAGGCAAGATGCTCTTTTGGAATCCCCTTTACTTACTTTTTGTAGTGTATTCACACACTTACAATGTGTAGCTTTATTTAATAATGTTCTGCACTGGCATGAATCAAGAAGTGTGTTTCCTGGGGCATCCTAAAAAGAGGAGGATTATGTTCATTACAGAAGCACGTATGTTACAGATTGGGAAAACACTAATAGTCACATGTAAAATTACTGTGTTGAACAAAAGTGATTATGTAATTTTATTGTCCTGTTTACTTGCAGCATTGTACTAGTGTGTTACTGCATGTTGTTTTGTTTTGTTTTTTTCTCTTCTGGATAGTACTTGTGAGTGGTGTAGGGAGGGCTGGGATTCATGCAACAGGCTCCTGAGAGTAGAGTGATATACATATTTGGTAGAGGAAAAGATAGATTTACTTTTCTGACAAGACTCTAAGATGGGTAGTTGCAGGGGTAGGACTGGAAATGAAATTTGAATGAACTAATGTGTTCAGTGTCAGGATTCCCAGGCTATTAGACTTCTTTAGAAAACCATGGCAAAGTTCTTCATTAATGTTCGTTACGCTTCATCCAGCAATGTGAAATATTGACAGTGACTCCTTTAAATGTGAGTATTCTGCATAGGTCAGCATCAAGCACCGTAGTTATGCTCTTGCTCATATAAGGAGCTAAAAGATATTAGTAAGAATATTGTACATTTATCAGTATTGTAGTGTTTGTTCAGAGGAGATCCAGAGCTGTGATGGATGGAATGAGGTTCAGTGCTCTATAATTAGCACACTTTATAACCTATTTTTAAAAAGTTTGACTAAGGAAAGTTTGAATGAAGAGAATCCCATGTTACTGGAAATGTTTTATTCATTTATTTTTTTTTATTTACACTACTTTCACAGAATCTTCATAGTCTTCACAAAACTGTAGAGGTTGCTGAAATATGCTATATTGTTTGAACAGTCACTTCCTTAGAAAAATAATGAAGTTAATTTTTGGTCATTTTTGTTTGGTCTTAAGCTATTTAAGCTTGTGACATCCTCCACAACAGAAAATTATGAACAGGTTCTTGTAGTGGATGTATTGATCTAAATGACCTATTTTAAAGTATCTGTTCTGTTCTGGTAAAGACATCTGTTTATTTTAAATGTTAAATCATTATTTTTGACATTTATGCAGACATTCTTGAAGGGGAAGGATATAGACCAGGTTGTAACAGCTTTAAAAATATTCCCATACTATTTGTGTGAAAATCTGGCAGAGCCCATCCGCAAAAACTTGTGTGGCAGTTCAGCTTTGCACAGTAGGTTTGACTGATAGCCAGGGGAAACCACTGCCAATATTAATAGTAATAGTAACAATGACAATATGAAGGTCCTGGAAGACTGGTTGGAAGCAGCAGCAGACCTGCCAACTTTTTTTTTGCTTGTTTCCAAAGAAATGTCCTTACATTAAAAAAAACACTAGTGGAAATTTTAGGTTAGTGTAATACACCTTTTCCATCAAAGAAGCCTTGTTGGTGAAAAACAGTTCCAACAAATCTTGATGTGGGATTCTTGCTCTGTGGTGTCCTGGATGATAAAGAGAAGTATGTGACATACACAGATAATTTCCTAAATTCTTTTTACATCTTTTCTCTAAAGTTTGTCCCTCAGAAGAAGAGACAGAAAAAATAATGAGATTCAGCTTTGAAATGTAGGTGCCATTTGTTCATTCTTAGAGCACTATCAAATCATACGTCTGTGGCGAGCCAAGAATCCGCAGAATGAATTGTCACAAGAACATTGAGCAAGGAGACATAGCCATGTTTAATTCCTTTCTGTTTTAAGTGGTTTGCTACATTTGCCCAGATACTTATGTCTTTTCCTGCTTCATCTTGGTGAAACAGTCTTCTAAATAACCCTTTTCAAATATTTTTAAGAAACATGGGAGGACAAATAGAGAATCTTTGACAGGAATCACAGTCTGTGCCTTCCTGAAAAGCTGGTCATTTAATCTGTTTAAAGACCTAAGATGTTGGCTTGTGTTCCCCTAGCAGAACAAAAGAGTACTGACACAGAACAATGGCTGACGTTTCAATGGTAAGGTTTACAGTAGATGCAACAGCAAGAAAATGGAAAAAGCAACTAAAAAGCTGAGTGAGTATGTTCTAATTATGGATGAAGACAGTGTAATCTGGTGCTTTCTGTTATAGAGACCTCATTTGGAATTGTATACAACTTTTCAAATTACAAGCATTTGGGGTGAATTTCTTTAAGCCAAGCATCTTCCTCAGGCCACATTGTGGGACAGTTTCAAATAAGTTTATCCATTTCTGAGGATGAGTTTAAGGAGTAAGGATGTTTTCTCTATCTTGAAATAAAAACATATCTGTATTTCTTTTGAAGCTCTAACCTGTTTTCAAACAGAGACTTGAAATTTATCAAGGCATCCATCCAAGTCTACATAAAACCATTAAGTTCTCCGGTTTTGGTCAAGCCTCTGAAAATCCAAACCACCTCACACAGCAAGGGAGACTTGTCAGAACCTAATGGCTGAATTCAAGATTCACAGAGGTGTTCAGTCTTCTGACCAGCTGCAGATTTGGGAGGCAGAGAAGTACACATTTAGGTAGGAGCTGTAAGCCTAGATACATTTGTACATATTGTTCCAGGGCTGTGAAGGTTCTGTATCCGCTCAGGATGCTTTGCTCACACAACTGAATATGCATTATCTTTGAACTCTGGGGTCTGAGTTGGTTGCTCCCTGTGTTTAATCTCTTCCCATTGCAGTAGTACAGTGCCAGAACTGATTTGCCCCTTGTCTTCTCAGAGCTCTTGCCATTGCAGCCTGAAGGAAAGCTGGCATGACTGCATGCAGAGTGGGGGAGGTTTGGTGCAGAAACCCCAGAGGGGGTCTGGGGAACTGGGGAGAGAAGGAGCAAAGGGTAGAAAGCAGAAAAGGGGTTGGAGTGCCGTAGGTTGAAGAGAAAGTAGGGGATAGTATTCAGAGGAGGGAGAGGGACCAGTGACTGGTGTATGGGAGGGGAGTTAGCAGGAAAGCAGAGCAGAAATTGAACCAAGAGTTTAAGAAGGCAAGAAAAAGGAAAATGGATAAAATGCAAAAAGAGGGACAAGAATTGACATGGGTGGGTATGAATGGAAATAAAGAGGAAAAACAGGAATTGTGGCCTGGGGCACAGTTTTTTTCTCAGCAAGTAGAAATTCCAGAATGAAAGAAACCAAAGCTTCCTTCAATGACATCTCTTATGTGCAGGTGAAATATTTTGTTTAAAGACATATTTGTAAATACAGTCAGGTTTCCTATACCATGGAACCACGATCTTATTCATCTCCCACAGAGCCTTCCACGTTGATTGGCAGCTCATTAACATGCAAATTTGCCCCACACCCTCACACAACCCCCTGGCACTCCGGCATTGTTTTGGCACTGCCCTGCTGTGTGTCGGTGTTTCCCAGTGCCCATGGCCACCCCATGCCAGGAAAAACCCCTTTTCCAATTGGCCGGGGACAATAGTGTGGGGGAGCCACCCATGCCACTGTCCCGGTGTCTCTCCACAGTCAGGGTAGACAAGTATGTCTCAGAGAGTCATTCAAGAAAGTCTCCAACACCACGTCTAACCTGAGAGTGTGTAAATCTTTCATAACTGCATGAAGCCTCCTCTCTTGGAGTGGGGAAGGTGCCCAGCTGTGGCAGGTGTGGAGCTGCTGCCACGCCCGCGCCCCCAGCCCTACCCGGAGTGGAGCCACCGCCACTGCCACCGCCACCGTGTGCCAGCGACCTGCTGTGCTGGGAGTGGGGGGGCTGCTGCCGCAGCTCTGCGGGTTGATTTGCATATTCATGACTGCCTAATTGAATATTCACGCGTGTCAGGTCACACATGCACAGTTGCGAAAAGGGACCTGAAAAACCCTGAAAAATCATGCTGCTAAGATGTGAAGCCGCAATATGGGTGGCGCGAAGTGGAAGAGGGCCGACTGTACCTGATTCTGTTAGAATGTAGGATCTTTGGGGCTCTGATTCTGCTTGACCATGATTGTTAAAATATTATGTATGCTTTTGGCACACTAATGTTTTTATTTGTGAGAATAAATATTGTTACATTGTTGCATTACAATATTACATGGTAGTGGTTTTACTGACTTTCTCTCTAATTCATTATGTTTGATACTTAGGTCTGAGACACTGTGTAGACCTGCAACAGTGGGTTTTCATAGATATTTTTGTTTCTCAACACAATAGCTGAAATGAAAAAGCTCTTTCTTCCATTAAGCTATTTTTGTTTTTTCCTGTTCAATACATGGAAGATTAGTTTAACAAAGGCATACATTGGTATCTAGATGAAATCTATCTCTATTCCATGGTCAGCAGCAGACTGATCCACTAGTAACAAAGCATGCTTCTGCCATGGGCGAAGCTGAACTCAGAGGCAGGCTCATCCTCCACACCAGTGTCAGCATTGCTAATTAGATAGCTGCCATGGAGAGTTGTTTGGGGAGAGGAGTTTGTGTGAATGAGACAGGGAAAGTCATCCTGCTTGCTGAGTACAAAAGTAGACTGGGTACCCCTACCAGCTGTGTCTCCAGCATTTTATACTTTTTGTTCTCTTATCAGCATTTTTCTCTTATCCACAGCTAACTCCCAGTAAATTCACCTCATCTTCAGCTAAGAAAGCAAGAGAGAGCAAGTATTCTGCCCTGAGAGTGATCTGATAATAATTTGTGTAAAAGCTGTGCAGCTAGCATTCCCATCTCCCCTCCCCAGCTTTCCTTTCCTCCCTCGTGATTTAGTGTTATTTCCTGAGGCAGCAAGTGGTCTGGAAGCTGTAATACTGCATTTACATCTAAACAGGTACAAGGTGGCAGCGCAAATACAGATTATAGTCTGTATCCCCACTCAGGCAACTCTCCTCGGTTTTCTAACTGGTTTCTTATTGACTCATTTCAGAATGAACCAGCCTACTTGAAGAATACCTGTGGCTTTTCATTGTCTTTGGCATGATGCAAGTGGAATTCTTTTCCCAGAAAATAAAATTACTTATAACTCACATAAATTAATTTTGCTAAGAATATTGGAGATGATGTTTCCCTGGATGTTGAATGACTATGTTCTTTATGCTTGTATGAATTAAAGACAAAGATTTCTCATCTTGGATTCTATCAGCATAACAAGGAGTTTGTTAGATGCCATAGGTGGTTTTCAACTAGAAATTGTTGGTCTGTTTGTGTACTGGTTTATATTAATGGTATATAAAAATTAATACTTTTAGTGTGCTTACCTTGAGCTCTCTTGCTATGAGTCACAGAGCTGGTTTAAGGCATCTGAGATGTGAAGGCAAAGCTGTGATTCTCGGCTCTGAGGACGAAGGCCAGGACAGGAAAGCCTGAGAGGAGAAACACTGATGTGAGCAACACTTCTTTCCCTCTCCAGGTAAATGTTGTATAGTCTATCCCCTTTCTTGGCCAGTAGTTGCCAGCCTAGCTGTCTGTGCCAGAGGTGAGGTGAAGTAGCAGCCGTGTCAGTACTCCTAACAATACGGTAACCTATGTGGAACAGCTTATTTTTCCCTTGATAGAAACAGCCATCCATAGGGAAACTGCAGTTATTATAAAAAAAGGAATTTGTTGTAAAGCAATAGTAAATCAGAATAAGTAACCTGTAATTTTTAGTGCGGTGTTTTGGCTTAGTTTTGCCAAAACAAAAAATCAATCTAAAAATCAATCTAAAATAAAAATCTAAAAAATCAATCTAATGGAGTCCTTTAAAATCCCTGAAACACAGCACCAAGCCTTACAGAATTGAAGAAGCATTTAGACAATACCCTCAGGCACATGGTGTGATTCTTGGGAATGGCCCTGTGCAGGGCCAGGAGTTGGACTTGATAATGGGGTTCCTTCCAACCCAGCATATTCTGTGATTCTGTGTAGTTCAAAGCAGCTAGTAATTGGTGAGTGGCAGGATTTCTTTTTTTCTGCCCATCTCCCCTTCTAGAAGTTTCTCCCTGTTGTCTGTATGCTGTTTCATCAAGTAGTAGTTGTAGGCTAAGCAAGTGCCGGGTTCTTCACTTCGGCCATAACAACCCCATGCACCGCTACCAGCTGGGGGAGGAATGGCTCGAGACTAGTGAAGTGGAGAGAGACTTAGGTGTACTGATTGATAGGAAACTCAATATGAGCCAGCAGTGTGCCCAGGTGGCTAAGAAGGCCAATGGCATCCTGGCCTGCATCAAGAANGTGGTTTCCTTAGAAGTTGAGAAAATCTCCATATAGCTGAAATGATACCTAAGCTTTGCTTTCAAATCTTTATGTGAGATCCTGATTTTTTCAGGGTTCTGAGTAGGTGTTGGTCCTTAACAGTTTCTAGACCCAGACCAGCTGTATGCCTGCCTAAGTAGGCCCTTATTAAACTTTTCTGCTCAGTGGTATTACTGGTGTTTTCAGAACATAATTTATCTGCATATATTCTTAGATGTGCATATGTTGAGTTTAGGAACTGAAAAAGAAAATGATTTTAAAATTGCCTCTGGATTGTACTCTTTAATCATGGAAGTATGCTTACTTTGCATTTGTTTTTGCTAATTTAAGAGAAGAAAATCTGTGAAGAAGCTGAAGTGAGGTAAGATGAACAATTTTCTGAACTTTGTGTATTCAGTTACTGGTAGGTCATTCCTCTGAGAATTTTTTGAATGTATACCTACTTGTGGATCCTTAACTTCAGATTCTAGTGTAGACAAGTACTAATTAAATAATGACTAGCTTTCCAAACTGCCCCTCTGGAGAGATTTCAAATCCAAGGCTACACAAAGAAAGCAAACCAATGTGTTAATTTCCATAAGAAGAATGTTGCACAAAGCTACCCTAAATCTCCAGTTCCAACTTTTCTATAAAATGTGGTTTATTTGAAAACAAATTTTGAATAGGAGACAATACTGAGGATTACATAGTGGTCTGTTACTGATGCTACAGAGTAATCTATTTAAGTTTGGTAATAGAGGCTTGCCTTTCCTGGACAATAATTTAAAATATTGAAATAAAGTTTATATATTCTGTTTTTCCCATATAATGGATATGGTTTTAGAAAGAGCACTGATAAAAGCTATGCATTGACTGAAATGGAAATTCTAAACCACCTTCAACAAAGTGTAGACATAAGATGTAAAACCACCTGGTCCCTGTGGGACAGTAGAATGCAAGCCAGCTGTTAAATGTTTTAGTTCATCTGTTCCGTCCACAGATTTTATGACTATTAAAAAGACCATCTTTAGGGCTAAATGCTGAAGAGTCTCCTATCCCAGATACTATTCAATCCTACATCTTGAATGAGGAAATTATAGGAGGAATGAAGACCATTTATAACATACTCTTCCCCTACCTTTGTCCGAAGAAATTGTATACAAACCTTTCTTTAAGTAGAAAAATCATAAATGAAGTGCCACGTGCTAAAGTAGTAAATTTATAGGTAGTGATGGCTACCATGTTTAAAGAAATTATTTTTAGGGACATAAAATAGTAAAGGGTTATGTGATTAGCTGCAATTAGCTAGTGATTGACTAAACCAAAATATCTTCTACCATGGTAGTTAACTAACTCCTAACAGTCTGTTGCTAAATATGTACTATTATTTTGAAAGGACTTCCTCCTGAGCTGGGCAACTATGTTTCTGTTGATGGTTTGTGTTCAGCAGGGGCTGCTGCTGTCCAGGAGCAGGGATTCCAGAGTGCAGTCACAGGCAAGACTGAAGTTTCTGTTGGAAACTGCAGCAGTGGTTTAAGAGTATCGTAGTACCCAGTTGGAGCCTATAGAAATCATTGTCCTTTGATTTTCCTGAGTACATGTGGGAAAAGATGAATCAAGTAGAAGCATGTGTGAATTAATTTCCCTCAGTGGGGATCTGTGTTTCTGATGACCAATTTTCTTCCCCACACCTTGATAAAAGCAGGAGTTGAGGGGGAACAGCTGGATCATCTCCTTCCCTAACAAGATGAGCAGGCCAGTACAGAGAGCCTATGGTTTTGCCTCATTGACTGCTTTACTTACCCTGGAGGAGAAAGGGAGCTGCCTCGTCAAGAAATGTAGCCAAGGGAGTGGCATGCTCCCTCCTTTTCTTGCTTCCCCCTCTTACAAGCAGCATTGTCTGGGAAGGCATGAGGTGAGCTATGAAGATTGATTGTTGCTGGAAAGGGAAGTTTCACTATAGCACTGCCTACTCCTCCTATCAGCATCAGCCCCCTGAATTTCTGGGATGGCAGCAGCAATTCTTAGTGTGCAATTTCTTAGTGTGCTATGCCAAGAGAAGACATTCTCACAGGCAAAAGTGAACATGTCTAATCTGTCAGAAGTATTTCAGGCATATTCACAGTGAGTGCAGCTGTATTGTATCTGGAGAGATGTTCTTGTGAGCACTGGGCATTTCTGAGTTTTCCATCAGGCATCTTGACTTTGTCCTTGAGATGCAGCAGAAGTTTTGGCCCAGTGCAGGGAACCTACAAATCCCATCATACAACAGAAATGTCAGAGACTTCTTAAGAGAACTCTGAAGACTGTAAGTACCTGTCTGATAGTGCATATAGAACAAGTGAAGCGGTGCAGAGTGACAGTGGCATTTGTACATGTGGATGCACCTGTGGAGTACTCAAAGGACAGAATGCACCTGACAGTGTTGGGGATACCAAACATGCTGTCCCAGATTTACCCTTCCAGATATTCCCACTGGAAAGTAATAGAGCTAGATAACTATTTTGGCTGCAAGGAAGCCCTCCAGGCTTTTCTACACACCCTGCCTCCTTATCTGACTCAGCTGAATAGAAAATTATTTTTTACCTGTGTGCTAACATTAGCTGCTGCTGAAGTGATCATAAAAGTGCTGAGGTGAGAGTCTCAACACCAGTGGTGTGTTGGGATATGCCTTTTGGTCAAATGTGATTTTCACATTTTAGCAACAAGTTATATTAATAAGGCCCATCAATAATTCCAGAGTAGTGCAGATATTTCCTCTGTCAATAATGGCAGACAACTTTTTTCTCTCCAGAAAGGGATGGTCAGGTATTTGCAAGTATCAGTTTGCTTCTGGACTGACAAGAATGTAAGAGATCTACTTTCATGCAGGGAAAAACAATTTGACTGTAGTTTTGTATCAAGCTAGTTTAGGACTCGGCCTACAGTTACCAGGCTTATTGCCAGCACAATTTCTTATCCAGCAAGGGAGCTGGTGGGATAGTCTGCTAGATACTGTGCTAAAAGTGATGTTGCTAATGCAAAATTTGAAGATGTTCTTATGTGGTTGCTATGAACTTACTGAGTCACTACATACAGAGCTTGAACTTTTTCTATCTTACATGTTTTTTATACTGTGTAAAGATGGTAGTCTAACTGCTACCAAATCAGAGTGGAAGCATTTTACACTTGGGTTTGTTCAGGTGTGAAGCAGTGCTGGAGGGAGGAGGCTCTGGAGAATACAGCCATCAAATTCAATCATTATCTCTGAGAAGAACAGACACTGCAGTCTTGAGGCAGGCAGGAGTGTGAGATGATGCGATGCACGTTCATCACGGTAAGCATGCTGATGCTGCTTAAAATCACGACTTACAGGCGCACTATTCCTCGATGCTCCCTCCACACAGCGTTGCTCAAACTGTGTGGTGGGAAAATGGTTTCAGGTGTAGGCAAGCATACTCATACACTCAGGTCTCATATCTGCAGGTTTTTGAGTGTAGCCTCCTATAGAGAAAAAAATTAACTTGTTCACTAATTTCAGCACAAAGTACCAAACATTTTAGAGCTATTAAAATCTTTGTATAGTGTAATTCTCTGGCTGGGTTCCAGCTTTTACTGGCAAACACTTCCTTCAAATTAGCTGTCTTTTAATACACTACTTTTGCAAGAACCTAGTGGAGCAAAATTTCAGTTTAAAAGAATCTATGTTGTTGAACTGTACACTTTTTTGCCATGTATATTGNGAACTGAAATTGAAAATATTGAAAATATGCTTGACAGCCTGATTTAACTGGGAAGAGTTGGGGCAGTAATCAACAGAATAAAGTGTTTATTCTGATTGGTAAGTACTTTGTGCCAGAAAGGACTGAATACTCTTACTTATTTTGTGCAAAGTTCAATGGTGGTCCCGTGCTACTGTATGAGCAACCATTATGAATCCAAAACAGTCTTACACAAACAGCCTTGGGGATTGCAGACACCTTTATTAAGAAGAGGAGAGTTGCAATGCTTTTCATGGTTTTATCTATGAAATCTGCAGAGATGTACTGGAAAGGTTTGCATGTCATGTGAGCAGGGTGCAGCTTGTGATAGTGATCAGAGCTTATCTATAGTGTTGCTTACTTGGAGAAATTAAGCTCAAGATATGGCACAGACTGCTTATGATAGCATCAAGATGCAGTTAGTTGTTTCTCACAGAGACCATTGAACCATATGGCAAAATCAAATTAGATCATTAGAGCTGTACAAATCATAGAACCATAGAATATGCTGAGTTGGAAGGAGCCCACAGGAATCATCGAAATCCAGCTCCTGGACCTGCACAGGACAACCCCAAGAATCACACCATGTGCCTGAAAGCATTATCCAAATGCTTCTTGAACTCTGGCAGACCTGGAGTTGTGACCACTTCCCAAGGGAGTCTATTCCAATGACCAACCACACTCTGAGTGATGAACTTTTTCCTAATATCCAACCTAAACCTCCCCTGACACAACTTTAGGCCATTCCTTTGGGCCATGTCACTAGTTACCACAGAGGAGAGATCACTGTCTGTCTGTTTGTTTCCCCTCATGAGGAAGTTGTAGGTCTCCCCTGTGAGGTCACTTCTCCAGGAATCACAGGTGCACAGGTTATTCTGAGTTGGAAGGAACCCACAGGATCATCTAGTCCAACTCCCAAGTGAATGCCCACGCAGGGATCAGGCCCACAAGCGTGGAACCACGGGCACCCACAGCACCATCGATCCCACCATCTAGACCATGTCACTGAGCTCCTCATCAAGACTTTTCTTAAACACCTCCAGGGATGGTGACTCCACCACCTCCCTGGGCAGACCATTCCAATGAGAGATCACTCTCTCTGTGAAAAAACTCTTCCTAACATCCGTTCTAAACCACCCCGGCGTAGTTTAAGGCCATGTCCTCTTGTTCTGGTGTCGTCAGCCTGAGAGAAGAGATTCACTCTCACTTGGCTGCAACCTCCCCTCAGGTAATTGTAAACAGCAATGAGGTCACTTCTGAGTCTCCTCTTCTCCAGGCTGAACAATCCCAGCTGCCATAGCTGCTCCTCATAGGGCTTGTTCTCCAGTCCTTTCACCATCCTTGTCACCCTTATCTGGACCCTCTCAAGTAGTTCAACATCCTTCTTAAACTGGGGAGCCCAGAACTGCACACAGTACTCAAGATGTGGTCTGATCAGTGCCCAGTACAGGGGAAGAATAACTTCCCTAGTCCTACTGGCCACATTGCTCCTGATACAGGCCAGGATGCCATTGGCCCTCTTTGCCACCTGGGCACACTGCTGTCCCATATTGAGTTTCCTGTCAATCATTAATCCTTAATTTCTCCCCATTTCACCACTCTCCAGCCACTCACACTCCAGCCGATAGCAATGCATGGGGTTGCTATGTCCAAAGTGGAGAACCCGGCACTTAGTCTTGTTAAATCTCATACTGTTGGAGTCTGCCCAGTTCTCTAGCTTGTAAAGGTCCCTCTGAAGGACCCTCCTACCCTCTGGCGGTTCAACATTTGCCCCCAGCTTGGTATCATCTGCAAACTTGCTGATGATGGACTCGATTCCCTCATCAATACAGAATATGAGCAAAATAATCATGGCAGCAGAATGGGAACACAAGTTCAGCTTCCTGTTTTCCTGTATTTTTCAGGAGCTTTGTTCAATACAGGATTACAATTTCAGATGATGTATGCCATTCTCTTTGAAAAGTCAAGGCCTTGTAAATTTATCTCAGGGTAGATATCCCAAATGAAGACTTTTAGATACTAATGTTCTTCTTGCTTCTCAGGGCTGCTAGAGATGGGATACGGTCTTCTTTTATTTAAATGTTATTACATCAGCCTTTTCGGGTGTTTGCATTAATCAGAGATTTCTCATACGCCAGTCCATATATTTCCATATAAAATATATTTCACAACATGGAGGGATTTAGAGATTGCTATTTGTATTTGGTATAACTAGACACATGGAAATCTATGCAATGCTAGAACTGTTCTTTACTTAGCCGAGAATAACGTTATTAAAAGAAACGGTAGATAAATTAGGAAATGAACATCCTGTTGCCAGGTGAACCATGTTTCTTATTTATAAATATCAGTGTGTGCATGAGAAGGATAATATGTAGAGAAGATAGACAAGAGCTGCAAGCTCTTTGTAGTACCATGGGGGGGAAGGGTTGTAGAAAATAATGCCTTTAGCAACAGTGACCTAAACCTTTCATTCTCTTATCGCACTGTGTACATGTCAGTGAGAAAGAGGGAGAATTATTAGAAGGATCAAAAGGAGAAAATTCTGTTTCTTAATTAACTGTATTTCAGTTTCCTGAGGACACACACAATTTATTTTTATGTATTTTCTCAGATTTCGATGGTGGTGAGAGACTGGATCAAAGCTATTGCTTCACTTAAACTGCCCTCAGTTTCTTTGTGTTTACAGTAGGTGATTTACTGCCTTTCCGTGTTTCAACTTTAATTCTGCAAATATTTTTTTAGACTTTCATTACTAACCTCTTTGTGAAATTCACTTGCTATGAAAAAAAAAAAACAAACAAAAAAAAAAGAAAGTTCAGGTTGTTTTTTCTATTTGTATCGTCAGGCAAAACATATTTTTTCCATATACAAATGTAGTGGTCAGAGTCTTTCCTCTTTTCAGGATGATTGTATTGAAAGTGCAAAGAGCAGTGGCTCACCTGTGTGAGAAACTGTGATGTTTTAAGTAGAAGGTTTAATGTAAATCAGTTGCACCATTAAACATATGAAGTTCTTATGTGGGGCGTGTGACCTGTATTTTACTGGCACTGATTTCTGGAAAATCAGGTATGATTCTAACTCTGTTTTCTTGGTCTCCACGTGCACAGGGGCTAGCAATTCTGTGGTAGGAAAAATGTGCTCATGCTTGAAACAGGCAGTTCATGTCTCTTTTCAGAAGGTATTTTTTTCACCCTGTCAAGAGTTGTACAGATGGACTCCAAAGGGATGATCTTTCAGTCCATTAAGTATAATGATAGAAACCAAGCTAACATTTTAAAGTGAGGTTTAAAAGTTAGACCTCCAAATAAATGCTTTTTGTCTGTTTGTTTTTCTGCTAGGTACCCAGCAGTTCTTGTTATCTGCAGATGACTACTAGATGCTCAGCATTTAAGAAAATCAGGGCACTTGCCTAAGTGCCTGTATGGAGGTCTATGTCTGACAGGCACCCAGTATTGAAAGTCTTGTCTACTGGGTGCAGTGTGGGTGGTAAAGAAATTTTAGCTTGGTTTCTTGGGGCTGGAAGATGCAACCGTTGATATAAAACACTTCTTTTCTAGCAGGCAGTAATTTTATGAAAAGTAGTTGTTATTTTTCTACTGAGGTGTGTTTCCTTTTTCTTCCCTTGTTTCATAAGACATTCTTCATATGACTGTGGGGAGATCAAGCCTAAAGTATTGTTGTATCATGTGGTACAGCTGCTTCCATGTAATTTTCTGTAGTATTAACGTAAGTCAGAGCAGAATTGAAGTACTCTTCTTTCCAAAGAAGATTTCTGTTTTGCTGAGGAGGAAAAGAAAACCAACAACTTGCCTCACAGCCTTAGAAGCCTGTAGTTTCATCTTTACAAAAACACATTGCTAAACAAAGGAAAACAATGGCTTTTGCAGAGATTGTACAAGGGAAAGAACCTGGGGGAACCCAAGGTATTTTATTATTTCTGAAATGCAAATTGCAGTCAGGAAGGGACATTTTTTTGCCCATGTCTTTCTTTCTTTCAAGCAGCTCTGAAGGTAGCAATGCAGTATTTTCTTCTGTTTAGGATAAGCATGTGATTGACATTAAATGTTCGAGTTTATCTTTCTTTTATCTCATACAAGTACTGATTTCCCTCACTCTGTTAAGTCAAGTCATGTTGTGTATTTTATGCAACCTAGAAGAGTCCCTGTGTTCTTAATCTTGTTATCTACTTTCTCGGCATTTATTCATTTTTCAATTGCCTATGGAAGTGGAAAGGTTAAGATACAGTAACTGGTCTCTGTGATGTCAGAATCTTTCTTTGTAAAACTGCTACTTGAATTTCCTCCTCAATTTGTCTATTTTTCATTACACTTCAACTTTAGGACAATCCCAGGTTACTTACAGGCCTTCTATTCTTCCATAGGTGCACATAGCATGTTCATGGAACTGAATAAAATTATGATGTGTGTAGGCAAGATTTTGCAGATATGCTAACCCATCAAATATATGACATAATGTTATTAGTCGAAAAATATGAATTGACAGAAGTTATTTAACACAGACGATGTCATGAAATTATCCATACCCTCTTTACTGAGTTTACTGTAGCTGAGTGTGTACACAACAGCACGTTACTTATGCATCAGATTCTTTGTTTTGATACCCAGAAGTGTTGTTTGGGCTTTGATTTGCATCCGTGTATTCTGTCACACTCTATTATAAAGCTTTGAGTAAAGAATGTTCCCAGTAAGACAAATTAGGTCTGCAGACTGCATGCTTTTACTAATTATTTTCATATTCTCCGTTAGATAGATGCTTTTCAGGTTGATCTTAGTCTTATGCAAAACTGTCCTGATAGATGAATAGCTCAGAGCAACATCTGTAATTTATGGATATAGAAAATGCATGCAGTCTTTTACTGTCTTTACAGATGTGCTTTAGGGCAAGTGAGATATTCAGATAATAGAAAAGGGGAGTGTTAATAAATCTCAGTCAGGAAGACAATACTTACACCTCTTCTTTAAAATAAATTCAAAGCTGAATTCCAAATTACATTTTTAAACATCATTGGTGCTTTTTTCTTCATGCTATTGCTATTGTTAAATTGAATTCTAGATAATATGTTTGATGTGTAATTTAAAAATGCAAGTAATTAGGCTGTGATATTTGTTTTCAAAGACAGAACTACTAAATCACTCAGACCCCATAAAAATGTGGACTAGTGCTTGTGATTAGTTGTTGGAGTCATTTAAGTTTCTATCGGTACTTGTTTCAGAATTAGAGAATCTATTATATTGGGAAAATGACTGCTGCAGAATTAATAACATTATTACAATCTGTAAGGACTGTGAAGAAAATGAACAACATAGAAATTGCTGCTTTGCAACAGAGCAGTGATCCGTACAGTCTTGTATCTTGTCTCTGACAGTAACCAATATGTGATGATTCAGAGGAAGATGTACATGCAGCCAATTGTGTTATAGTGTACCACAGAGGGAAATTTCTCTCTGGCCCCAGATGGTGCTCAGTTTATGCCTTAAAGCATGAGGATTGATAGCCATTGTAAATTTTATCTTAGCTAGCGTAACTAAATTGGATTGCTCCTTGTTGACCGTAACCTGCCCTTCACCTGGCCTTCAAGGAATTACAGGCCTGCCCCTTATTGCTGGATTCACAGCTTTTACCTTTGCTGTTTTAAGCAGATGCAGTAATGCAATTCAAGGTCTTGTGCCACTGTTTTATATGATGTCACAAACTGTTGTTTTTTTCATCAATAACAAACTGGTTCAATGCTTTTAGTTAGACTGAAAATGATACTTTTGTGGAGGACAGATCAGATACTGTACTACTCTCACCCTCTGTCAATTCTCTGCCGCCTCCTCTTCTGAACATGGGAGCTCTGGTCATGGAAAGAGTTGAAGAATATACCTAGAATTGAGGCTCTAAGACTTTTGTGTCATTGTGGTGGCCTGAAAGGATCAAAATTGGGTTTGGAGCATTACCACATGCTGCAAATCGCGACCTCAGCAGCCTCTGAAGACTGGTCTTTCTGTTCTTTCATCCTACATTCCAACAGTGAAGTGCAAGGTGCTGTTAGAGAAATTAATATTGTTCTATTGCAGTGCATATGTGGCATTTAGATGAAAATGCATGAAAGTTCCCTGTGTTCACCTGTAAGAGAAGCAAAAACCAAGTTCTTTATAATAAGCCTTGGTACATTTAATTTGTTGCACATCCATCTGATAAAACTGTGTAGTCTGAGAGGAGCTATCTGACAGCCTAGTAAAATAGTTGTGACAGACAAAAACTGACCTTATTTTAGGTTAGCTTTCATAATGCAGAACAACACAGGCTTTTGAGACTGCTTGCACTGATGCTACTGCCCTTCAAGTTCTTCTTGATACAATTATTTTGATAAATGACAGCACTGCATGTCTTACTGGTTTGTGCATTGCCTTTTCGCAAGTCCTTTGCTGTGTCCAGAGTAAGAATCTGCAACAGTACTTATGCAAATACTGTCCCTCTTGTCTTTGCCTCTATGGTTGTAGATCAGTCTCTGACATCACAGATAATGTTAAAAAAGCAGCAAGCAGTTATCACAGGAAGCAGTTTTTCCTCAGCAACTTGCAAACTTATCATTAGGTGCTACCTTTCAGCCTTCCAAATATATGTTCCACTGTCATTTTGTACCTTCTTGAGAGAGAATTAAACAACTCGTGTCTCTTTGCCAAATGACCAGTCAAAGACAGGGAATCTGGGTTTCCTGGATGACTAGAGAACATCATAACAATCTCGGGAGAAAAAGATTCCCTTTGTCACTGAAGGAAGGAGGTCCAGTTTTGTTTTATACTCCTTCAGTATTACTGATGATGAGTCTTCTGGAAGGATCACCTAGGTTTTAAATCAGCATGAAAAAATAACCCTTTTGTTGGTAGGTAAGTGGTAATGTGCCATATGGCAATCTCTGAACCCCAGCTGATCACATCCAGTAGAAATTGCCCTTGAGTTGTCAGGCTGTATGAGCTGGCATATTTCCTCTTCCTTTGCAGCAGAGTCCAATTCTACCAGCACTGAGGTTGTTGAATACTCACTTGAAGTAGTGACATTTTGTCTGTTAGTGAGGAAGTCTTTCTTTGTCCTGTGAAAAAAGGGACTTGTGGTGGTAGTATGCTGCTGCCTAAGCTTTGGAAAAGGTTTCTGTCACCCTGGCCTTCTATAGGCAGGGTTGGTTCTTAAGGGCTTGTTTGGTCATGTCCCCCCAATTTCTGTTCTCAGCTGAGAAACAGAACAGTAGCCAGAGAAACTACTTTAAGTGAAATTCCTTCTGATGCAACCTTTAGGTTTTGGTATCTAATACTCTCCTTTCTCTCAGCCCATATTATGGTTCCCAGCCCATACTGGTTCCACAATGGGGCATCTCACTTGGAGCCATCTGGCTGTGCAACTGCAAATCTGGATGCAGCAGTCTTTGTAATCAAAAACTGCAGAGGTACTGTGTTCGTTTGCAGCCTGACAGCCCATGTTGTCTGACAATGGGAAATTAGTGGGATTTTTTAGAAGAAAAAGGAAGCTTTTTTATACCAGCAGATGAACTGGGAAATTCTGCCAGTTTAATCTCAAATTGTAGATTTCCTTATACTTCTTGGTTCTTCAATATAGGTCCACAAAACATTTTCTTTATAGTGCATAGGTATGATTTCAAGGCACTGCAGTCAGTGGACTGTGTACCTTGGGGTAAAAAAAATCAGTTTGTCATGGTTTAAGGGTGGGATGCAGAGGCAAGGTTTAAAGGCAAGAAATAAGAAGAAACCAGCTCAGTAGTTATTGATGTAGTAGACTAACTTTAGATACAACCAAGAAAAACACTTTTAAGCCTTTGGCTTGCAAATTGTTCATTTAGAAATAAATCTAACATTTCCATAAACCTCTTTTTCTGAGATACACTTTACCTTAGTCTTAACTGCCTCACATTCCTCCTCATTTTAGCCTTTTCTAATCTTTGTTTACAAGTTCCAAAATTCAGAGATCACCAGGCCATAGTTTTAACAAGAAGGCATGTTTCTCAATTGAATAATGTGGATAAGCATGTGGAGGTTAATGTGGATAAGCATGTGGAGGTTAATGTGAATCCAGGATCCTCTGCAAAATCTCACAGTTCAGCTTTGTAGTAAGCCTTGGTATGTTTTGGCTGGGCTTTTGTAATGTGGATGAATGGCAGGGGGGGAGTTTTGAACTCTCAGGCCACATCTTGGGCTGGGGACATGTCATGCAGTGGCAATTTTACAGCTGGAATAAGACATGCCTGTCCCTGCCTACCATCCAGTTGTGCTGCCTTTCTTTCACTTTGAAGGACCTGGGGAGAAGCTGCTGTGTCCAGAATTATCCTGGACTGCAGGAGCTGCCAGCAGTGGGTTCAAGGGACTAGGGAAAATCTTTAAAACTCTGAGGTCCTCTTGGTAAATCATTACCTCCCTCAGCCAAATGAAGATGAACAAAAATTTTCCTTGCTAGTCTCATGTAGTCTTTTAGAACCTGTTGACCTCAGCATCTGATGATGTCGATTTGACGCAATAGTCCCTCCTTGTCATGGAGGCAAATTCTTGCCTCTCGTGTCAAGAAGTCTCACAGTTCCTATTGACCTTAGGGCTCAGCTCTGCCATGGGAGTGAAATGCTGCAAGTCAGCTGCGTGATTGTATCTTTGAGCTGCCCAAAACAGTGGCCTCTTGACCCACCTGTTCAGCAGTGCTGTAGGAATCCCAGGGCAACAGCAGCTCCCAGGGCATTGCAGAAAGCTGTTTGAGCAATGCCTCACATGTCTCTGCTAGCTTCATACTAAAATGGTGGGGTGGCATAACTGCTCATATTCTTGCCGAGGTCTAGCTCAGGGATGCTGGATGAGTTAACATATGCCCATGAAATGTTTTTTCAGTATGAAGCAGGGCAATTTTCTGCTAGGTAGGGTAAGAGACCTGCTGTTTTTCATCATGTCCCAGCCAGAGCTGTGAGACAGAAAAGAGTATTCTTTCTCTCCCTGGTGCATATTAACCTCCCTTTCCAGTGAGGGGACTCATGCAGTGGCAATGTCTGGATGCTGCAGATTACCCAGGAGAGCGTGTATTGTGCAGGCATCGAGTTTCAGCAGTGCTGAATTTTGTTTGGGATTTTTTTTTCATGCAGCATAACAGCCATGTTAAATCGATTTACATGAGTCATGGAAGCAGCTGAATGGGAAGAACCCTAATTGTCCCCTCAGCCTTCTCCTGTCCCTGTGTGAGTCTAGGGAATCTCAGACCTCCCAATAATCCCATAAACACATTCACTCTGTGAGACATGGTTTGTGTTTGATGCACCAAATTGTGTTCATTGTAATTGTCCCTATATGTGTACTCAAGAGGTTAAATCTCAGTTTTGTTTGGCTTGTCCCTGAGTGCTATTGAATGGACTTATTGTGCAAAATAAGCATGAGTGTCAATCTCTGGTTTTTCACCTCAGAAATTAATAGTACTTTTTTGAGACAACCTCCCTCAACTGTCAAAGTCATAATTTTGCTGAGCAGGTCAGCCTGGAGCAGGTTTGGGGACTGAGCTGCTCTGCATAGGTGCGATAGTGATACCAGACCCAGGGAAGTTGAACTAAACACGCGTTGGAATTTGCTGTCAATGTTAATGTTAAAAAAAATTTCACAAAAATAACTGACCTATTTTCTTTTCCTTCAGTTTTCCTTTGCCTTTTTTTTTAATTCTATGTGGCAAATCTACATCTGTGTGGGTAGTTACCACCTTCCAGAAACTCCCCTTCAGGAGAAACAAAGAAAACCCACCCGTTTCCAGCACAGTTCCTTTGTGCTGTTAGAGTCAGCCTATATGTGATGTCAGTTGATATTAAGAGGTGCCGTGTGACTCCTAAGTATTTCTTATTAACACTGAGTGGAGGAGGGACGGACGTGTTAGTGCTACATGTGTTTTGTATTGAAATACAGACAACATGAAGCTACTTCCCTTAACAGAGTTAACTCATAAAAATATTTAATGCTAATGGCCAGATATATGGAGTGTGCTACAGACCGCCAGTCAGGAAGATGATGTTGACCTAT
>WEKX01019076.1:0-19705 GCA_013390025.1 Pitta sordida
GGGTACCCACGAGTGATGGGAGAGTACCAGTCTATCTCCCGTTCACTCTTCCTGATATTATGGAGCCTTTCAACCTGCTCCTTAAGGTCTGCGACCGTAAGGAGCAGGTCATTTATCTGTTCACATCGAATGCGCACATTCTTACCATTGCCATCTGTTTCTATCTGAAGCCCCCAGCATTCCCTACAGCCAGTAGTCTGGACAGACGCATCTCTGAAAAGGGCTGATGATGTTTGCGTAATCGCATATCTTTTTCTCACAGCGTTGGGTTTCTTAACTGCCATTTCTGACAGGGGGAGGGAGAGCTCAGAGCAGTAGCACCAGTTTCAAAGATGGCGTTGGCAACCCTGCCCGCACAGCCTGCCTGTGCAAACTGCCATGCTAACTGCCTCTAAACTTCTCAACGCCCCTACTCTCAATGCCCCTGTTGGCCACACTTCTGTTCGCCGCACTCCAGTCGCCGCGTTCCCAGGAGTTTAGTGCCTTCAAATAGCCAGAACCCAAAAGCCCAAAAACCTCCTGGTTCAGCAGTGCCCACCCTCGTGCTGCCCCTTCTGTGATTCAAGGGGCTTCTGGGCTCTGAACCAGAACCTGGAAGCCTCCTAGTTCGGCAGTGCCCGTGCCATGCCTCCCTTCTGCGATTCAAAGGTCTTCTGGGAGTAACATCATTAGTCATTATATTTTTCCTGAGAATATTTTGTGTGAGGCTCTAAACATATTAATTTCAGTATTTAACAGCCTAAATTTATATGGAGAGTTTTGGAACTAGCCATTTTTATTGTTGGTTTGTTTGAAGAAAATCAGACAAAGGAGCCACTACGTCAAATGTACTGATTTCTGGAAATTTGAAAAGTTTGAACCAAAATCCTATCTCTAGGAAACATATCTGCCAACATCTTGGCTTCCTTGTTGGGTTAACAATTTCCTTATTTTTTTTCCCTTACTATTAAACTTCCATTTTGTTTGTTTGTTTCGGTTTAAATTTTGAAGCATTTGTTCTTCTTTGGACTCAGAAGTTGTTGCTTATGACATTTGGGCACACAGACTCTTGATCTCTTAAGTCTTTCACTAGAAAACAGCTTGTCTATCTGCCTTAATGTCTCTAGCTTCAGTTTAGGAAGAAGGAACCTATACTCTCACTTCTGGTTTTTTTGGCAAAGCATATTTAAACTTGGTTTCAGGAATTCCGACAAATGAAGCTTTTAAAAATAAATGTTGTGATGAGTCTGACGTCCCAAAATCCCTTAAGGAATAATATGCGCTAGTTAAATAACATTGCATTTACTTTTCATAGTAAGTTACAAAGTTCTTACTATGACTAGTTAAGTGTTTATTCATTCTTTTATTTATTTCCAACTTTTCCTTTCACATCCTAAAGGACCTCACAAGAAGGCCTGCTCAGGATGCATTCACTCCACTCCGGAGAGTTTTTGTTGACATCTGTACACTGAGGAAAACAAGCCTGGCTGCAAAATTTACAGATCAGGATTTGGAAAAGCAAAGAAACAAAGTAGTAGACATATGGAACCGATTTGGGATGATTCTTAGTTAGGTCTAACAGTGAGATTGAAAATGTCTTGGAAGATTTAAAATAAGGTCTTTGTAATGATTTAAGGAAAATCAGTCAGGACTCAAGGTAATTGCTTGCAAGCTACAGAAAAGTTTATTTTTGGCCTGAGAGCCAAGGAAGAGGGACCAGAGTGTCCCCTGCCCTTGCCAGGTGCCAAAGGAGGACCGCCCAGATTTGTCACCAATCTTTAACCTCTTGTCTCTGTTTGTTTGATTTGGTTTTGTTTTGTGGTTTTTGTTTTGATTGCGGGGGTTGTGTGGTTTGGTTGGTTGGGGGTTTTTTGGTTTTGTTTTCTAGGGTTTTTAATTTTTTTGTTTGTTTTTTTAAATTTAACACAGGTAGTTTTTTCCTCCAATAGAACAAAAATATCATACCTATTTAGTTATCAGACTTCCAGTTTCAGTCATCATTGTGTATTGATCAAAAAAAGTTAAATGCATTTTTTTAATATTTTATGAAATGGCCTTATATCATCTATATAGAAAATAGTTTTGTTGATGCAACTAAGCAGTAAGTCAAAGAGATAGGAGTGACTAAGAGAGAGAAGGCGCAGAAGGGAGATACAACAGTTCCCAGCTTATGTTGTTAGTGACAGTAGCAACAGAAACCTCTGTGAGCTCCTGCCTGCTGAATACAGGACCCAGACAAATCAATTCTTTGAAGCGTGTCCTTGTGCAGTGAAAGAGTAGGTGGCATGCATGATCTTTGTCATGTGAAAGGATTTTTATGGAAATAATGCACCGTCCCTGGAGGTGTTTAAGAGAAGACTCAATGAGGAGCTCAGTGACATGGTCTACATGGTGGGTGGCTTGGATGGATGGAGCGTGGTGCCCGTGGTTCCACACTTGTGGGTCTGGGAGTTGGACTAGATGATGCTTTGAGTCCCTTCCAACTCAGAATAACCTGATAAACCTGTGAAACGTATTCAGAAAATAAATTGAAGCGCAGGAGATACAAAAATGGAGCCTAGGTGCAGAAATCTTTGCCCAGTATATTATCCTCTAGTTGCCTTTTACAATAAGTTACAAGGTGTAAGTCAATTGGGTCCTTCTCCTTTCCTTTTTAACTTGGCCATGGTTTTCTGTTAATCAATCTAAAACTCCTGTGAGGGTGAGAGTGAATATTTTTCATATAAATGAAAAATATTGGAGGACACTTTAATGTACAGTGCTTTCTGCATTTGAAGTTTACAATGATCAATTAATGTAGTGTGCAGGTAACTCATAAGTAGTCAGGTTCTTTTCCTACTCATTCATGAAGTTGCTTGGTGCGCTGGACCCTTCACCGCCTGTTCAAGAAAACATGTTTTGTAATGGTTAACATTGCATTAGAGTAAGTCGGTGTATTTAAACCCACAAGTCATGAAAGTGAGTTAGGAAGAACCAGTTCATGCCTTTTGGCTTCTGATTTCCGAGCACACTGTAAAATGAGACACTTCAGTGCTTCTTAGGACTTTTGTTATCAATACTTAGAACAGGAATTTTCTTAAACATATTGATGTGGGAGTTTTCTGGTGGATTGAGACATGTTGGAGCCTGATCGTAAAGTATTTTACCTTCCAGTTGGCCAAAGACTGTTTTCAAGTGGTCTCTTTTATCTGTGTAAAAATATTGGAGTCTCTCCTCCCAATTGATAAGATTTAAACATCTTGCCCTTTCAAGTTTTTGATGTTAACTCTTTGTAACTGAGCTGAAGGAGTGATTCTGAGTCCCTCTGTAGCTATTTGGTGTTTTTGTAATGAGTTCAGGTGTCCTGGTTTCAGTACTGTTTTTGAATGCTAGGAATCTTGAGTTCTGCTTTTTGCCTTTAGCACACAATAGGAGGTACATCATGTAGAAGAAGGATAGTCCATGCTGTATGAACCCTCCAGCTGTTAAAGATTACTGACTCATGAAGCCAGACTTGTAGCTTGTCACGTTTGTTCAAAACCCAGTGTTTAAAACTGTGTTATAATGGAAATTTCTTAAAACTGATTGAGGCGCCCTAATTTGATGTGCAGCAGTGATCTGAGAACCTGAATTAAAGATTATTTAATAAAGGTAGTGTTACAGGACTTTAGTTTACAATTCTGTTGATCCATTAATTGCTAGAAGTAGATATGACACTCTTTATTTTAAGATTGGATCAGTGGTGCTGTCAGTACAAAACTTTATTATGCAGTCAGTAGTCTTCTCGATACCAGCAGTGTTTTCTGAGCAACCCTGAATAAGTTATTACTTAGATAAGTACTTCCCTGCACAGTCCATACAAGAATCACCAAAACCTTTTTGTTTCCTCAAAAGCTAAGAGGGAGAAGGTAAAAAGGGTTTGAGGATTAATACTCATAGCAAAATTCTATCAGACTTCACATAGCATCTCCTAGAGCACATTACAGAGCCTACCTGGAAGTTGAGAAGGTCTGAATACCCAATGGCTTGACAGTTGGTAGAAAAGTTGGTGGAAAAGGATGACAGGTAGAAAAGGATGATACCCTAAGTTTCACTATCAGTGTATGGTTGCTACGGGTTTATTCCTCTGTTGCTACTGAAGAACCAGGAGCAGCAGCTGATGTGGTAGGACTGACAGGTTGGGACTGGCTTATGTGGGCATTGTTAGTAATTCAGCAAAGTGGGTTTTTTTGCATGTACTTCAGTAAAGTTCGAGCAGCACTTTCACCTTCCAGACTTTTGTTGCTAATGAGGGCTCTTTATTCAGCCTGTTTCTTGGCAAGGCACACAGTGAGAGGAATTAAGTCAACTTTGGTAAAAGTTACTGTGAGAGGGCAGGAGCAGCATTGTTAAACCTATGTCTGGAGAATTCCCTTGATACCGTTCTTTGCATCTTAATTTTCCCATGAAGCCTAATTTGCAACATGCCAGTGTTTACATCTCTATTCAGTACTTGTAATACTTGATATAGGGTTTGACATTTGGAATAGAGACTTGACACATGAGAGGAGCTGTGGAATTACTTTTATTATTTTATTCAGACTACTAAGGAGGAAGGGGAGAAGTTAAATTTTTAAATTATGTAATACTTATTGTATTAATTTTGTGGTTTTACCCCTCCCACTTCAACTGCATTATAAAGCGTAACTTGTCTGAAGTTGTTTGGGCCACTTTTGTACACAGATGTTTCTTCTGGGGCGTATCCAATATTTCAACAAACATAGGACTCCTTTGCCAGTTTCTGTGCTGTGAGTGGGAGAGGAGAGCGAAATTATGTGCTTGTTCTGCAAACGCTTTCAAATCTAAGATCTGATATCCTTCAGTTTATCACATGTAACTAGTCTGTGTTTATTAATGCTCATAAAACTAGGCATACCCTTTTATAATTCAGTTTGATTTCTTTTTGTCTTGATACTAATCTCGGGCATTCAATTTCTTGAGACTATTATGTATTACTAGTACTATTATGTGTTACTAGTACAATCTCCTTTTTATTTCTCAGAATTCTTATCAATGGCTGTTTTTAATTTCTCCACTTCATTTCCTTGTTTGTCTTCTGAAATGCAGTTGAACCTCGATTATCATGGCACCGTGGGTCTCTGCCCCCCCCGCGAAGCCCTCCGTCTGTGATAATAGGGAGCTAATTAATATGCAAATTTGCCCCACCCATTGTCCCACCTCCTCCATGCCAGAGCAGCTGCGACGTGTTCCCAGAGGCTCCTCACGCGGTGCAAACAGTCAGGGAAGCGAAGGGAGTCTTCTCTGCCCCATCCCTGCCTAGGGAGTCCCTGGAAATCAAGAGTGAGGAGTTCCTGTGGCCGCGCCGCTGCTGCAGCAAGTCCCAGGCTTCTGCTGCCACCACTGTGGCATCTGCAGCAGGCTGAGGAGCCACCATGGCACTGTACTTCTGACCCCTCCCCACCATATTCCCTCCCTGGCCTGGGTTCCCACAGCATTGCGGAAGGGAACAAGCAGTGCTGGGAAGCCCAGCAGCTCGCTAGTGTTGCCACAGCAACAGGAATGGTATTCCCGAGTTTAAACATTTTATTTTTTTTTATCCAGAGCTGCAAGGCGTGTGCCAAGCATGGCGCAAGCTGTGTTTAAATATGTGAACGGGGGAGTAGCAGAAGGTTTGCCAGCACGAGTAGGACAGCAGAGCATGGCATTGCCGATCCCAGCCACCACTGCACTGTGCTACACGTGTCCCACCTCCCACCGTTTCCCATTAGCCACCTGGGTGCCTACACCATGCTGTGTTATTATTGGCTGTGGCAGCTGGCACCAGCAGTACAGGCAAGGCTCGGCAGGGCCGTGCTCGGGGAGGCACGGCTAAGGAAGCGCTAGATAGCTTTCCTGTTGCCTTGGCAATGCTAGCAAGCTGCTGGGCATCCCAGCACTGCTTGTTCTGTTCCACAGTGCTGTGGGCACCCATGCGGGGAAGGGAACACTGTGAGGAGGGGTCAGCAGTACAGCCCCATGGTGACTCCTCAGCCCACGGCAGCTGCTGCAGTGGCTGAAGCAGAAGCCCAGGACTTGCTGCAGCCGCAGCATGGCCACAAGGACCCCTCCCCCCCAATTCCTGGGGACTCCTTGGGCAGGGCCGGGGCTCTGTCTACTGCATTCCCTGCCACAGCATCACGGGTGCCCATGCAGAGCAGATGTCACGGGCGGAGAACTGCTTCCCCAGTCCAAGTGGCATGGGGCAGGTGGCATGAGCATAGCGCAGCCTCTCCGCTCCATGCGGCACGGGGTGGGTGGTGCAGGCAGAGCAGTGCACCAGCAGTCCATGTGGCGTGGTGGGCGGGGCTGATTTTAATATTCATGACTGTCTATCCTCAAATATTCACGACAGTCAGTTAGTGCAGGCACAGTCACAAATACCCCACAAAACAGACTTCTGTTATTGTGTGAAAATCAGCCCACAAAGAAGTGAACCTGCAAGAGAGGAACGGGGAAGTAGTGAGGGTTGACTGTATTTTGTGTTGCTTTTCCTGAAGGGTGTTTTCATTTGCATTCATATTATTTGTAGATGATAACATCTTAAAGTATATATTTTGTTATGTAATCTTTTATTTTAAAAGATGTTACAAGTATAAATTTTTGGTATGAGAATTTTATAAAAGAGTAAATATATTTTAAATGTCTGGTGGAAACTTAAAGACTTTTTTGGAGGTTACCGTCACATGGTTTTCCTGTTGTAATCTAGGTGTATAAAATATTTTTGAATGTGATGGTAGCAGAAAAGGATACAGTTTGGTCTTATTTGGATCAAGTAATTAAGGTATTTGACCTGTTTTTTCATTCAGCTATGTAGAGAGAATTATGTCTAGCAGTCTTTTGAGATTTGTAGTAAAATAAATATTTATGAGACAATTAGGTAATATCTGCCTCTTTACTTACATATGTGCATATATGTGGAACATGACTGTTTTCAGTAATCCATTTTCTTAGGCCTTTGATTTGTGCATCTCGAAGATGTAAACTAGAATTAATGTAAAACTATTTGTAGCAATTTCATTTCAGCAGTTCACAACACTTGAAAGGCATCTGATATTCCTCCTAGAAAAAATAATTTGCTTTCTGTACACAGATGACATAGTGTAAATAATTTTTAAGGCTGTCCATAAAATGCATTAGACATCTCATTGCCACTACATGTTGTCAGAGACAGTTTTTTTCTCCAACTAGGTTTGCAGCTTCTGACTTTACTGCTACTTAGAGTGACTGACAATATGGATCTGATGCTTTTTTTTAACTCAACAGGATGGTTTGAGCATCAGCTTTTAAAATGTAAATTTGGTTAACCAAACCAGACTATTTAGTAGAAGATGATTATAATAAATGCAATTTCTGTTCCATACACAAATTGTAGGAATTGAATTACTTCTTTTTGGTGCTGTTTTGCTTGAAGTGTTAGTGATCCGACAATGCCCAAGAATCTTGTGTTTATGACCAAAACATATTAGCATACATACATTAAACTTAGCTGCTGTAAAATAACAATAGTTCTGGGAGTTTAAATATATTGATATTTTCTTAATAAGGCAATGAAGGTGTATACTGTATATTCTCAAATGTGGAATTTAAAACAGATGGAATGAATTTTACCTTTTGCCTCCAGAGACATCACAGGCAATGCATGCATTGAGTGAACAAGATAATTAAAGGGAAACAGCATTAAAAAGAAATATTAAATGGATGTGTTGATAATATACTTTACCTAGACATGCCAAACACCATTTTTTGCATCTTTAAAAACTTAAGATATGGAGATTATGTATCTAAGTTTACTCTCTTTTGCCTGCAATGATAAGTTCAGTCAGAAATAACCTACCTTGTTATGCAAAAAACTCATGAGACGTGTTTGTAACTTGCTGCTATATATTCATGGCCCAAGTATTCACATCTAAGTTCCTTTTTACCCTTCTTTATGTGTCTTGTCATTCACTGAGCAATGTCTGCAATCAGAGTCCAAGTCTTGCAGTCATTGAGAATTATTTCTTATGGTTGCAGCTCATGAAGAGATGAACAAATCATTAAGAAAAATAATTGTAAGATGCTTGAAGTAATTTGTAAGATGTATTGCATCCTGTATAGTTCCATTAAATATTTCTTGTGTTGGGAACTTCTCCTGTACTTCTATAAGGCATTGCCACTGGGTAACATAATGATGTTCAGATGTTTCTGGAGCAGCATTGAGTGATTAGAGTGAGATGGTAGAAGCTTCTGATTTCTGCAGATCCATTTTTTTCTGGTGGTTTCCATGCTCAGCTTCAGTGAGGTCTCTATGTGAGCCCTGTCTCTCAGACACCTGTTAGCTGCCGTGTTCCAAAGTTAAATGGTGAATCTGGTGTCATAACACTTATTAGTGACAGAAAGTGTGAGTAATGGAGGCAGCATGCTGCCAGACCTTATAGGGCAGAATGCTTATTTCTGGTACTGAATGAAGCTCCATCTAATAGAGGAGTGATATGCATAGACACATTTGGATTTTGACAGGTAAAATAGCCTAGATCAGATGAGAAGTTTTTTATTACATACCTGTTTCAGCACTCTACACTTAATTGGTTGGTGATAGCTGTAATAGTTATGCTAGAAATTAGTTCAGTAAGAGGAAATCAAGAGGTATAAAAATATTTCTTGTTGGGCTTAGACTAAGCCATATTCTGTATGTTCTCATATAATTCAATCTAACTTGGTCCCTGTTTAGCATGACTTGAAAGTGTATTTGGTTATTTTTTTCTTTAAATTCTGAAGCAAGTAATTTGCTATACTCTTTTATTAGTTGCAGTACTTCATTAATTTATTCTTCATCATTTAGGAAATATGATTGCATTTGTAGTTCAGCTGTTCAGTTATACGTTAGGAGTGCCATATACCTTTGTGAGTATAACTTTGTACTGTGAACTTGACTTGACAGTAAGCTTTACTGAATCCTTTAATGTCTATATTGTTTGTCTGCATTGAATCAAGCTGCTTTGTGATGAACAAGCAACTCTTTTGCCCAGTCCCAGATTTCCCTGGCTTATTGCATAAAGCTTTAAATGGACTTGCGATGTCCTTGAAGGAGAGCAAACGTCAAACCTAGTGGTCCAGACATTCATTTGCATTCTTTTGGAAAACATCTAAATAGTGTTGTATTTAGCCTTTATACATCTACTCAGAATTACCTTCATGTAAGCCGATTAGCTTGAGTTTGATTGCACACAACCTGGAAATTTCATGATGCATGCATTTCATGCATCTTTTCTGATGGATCACAGGAATCATGTGCTTATTTCTCCTCATTGATTGGGAAGGGAAGCTTATGTGGCTGCATCAAGTCCAGACACTGTGGATATCTGATGTTGAGTGACTGAGTTAATTCTTTGGTAAGTCCTCGAGACTTTTTGTATTGGTATTGTTACTAAGACGGTAATGTCCTCTGTCAGATCTTGCTGTTGGCAGTGCATGAACTCATTCATTAGAGAGAGGACACCTGAAGTTCCCATATTTTGTGAGGAAGCTTCTATTTGAACTCAAAAATATTTTTTTTCTTTCTCAGTTCTTTTTAATACCAATCCTTAGAGTTAATATCTCTTTGTTGTTACTTGGCCCCAAAGCAAGTTAACCAGTGTTAGTACAGAGTTGTCTCAAAGGCTTTGGAGGTGATTAATGAGACTTGGCTTCTGGGAGGAAGAAAAGAGCTTCTGCTCGACTGCCATTGCAGACACCGATAATACTGGTGCCTCCTTTTAAGTGTATCGAGTTGCTGCTTTCATGGAGGGACTTGGGATCTTTGAGTGTTGAAGTACCATAAATACTGTGGTTTGCCATGGAGAGTGAGATACCACAAAAAAGACAAGATGCTTGAGATTAATGAGCTCAGCAGTGGGGCTGTGTGAGGAAGGGTTGCCGAGCTGTGGGAATGGAGGGGGGGCAGATTTGGGGACTCAGTGCTGGTCCGTGCCCAGTGCTTTTGGAGGAGCCAGCAGAGATGCCACTGCTCTGTACCCAAGAGCTGCTGCTGAGGGGGAGAGTGAAGAGGTGAGTTGGGATGAGGCCAAGTTTGGGTGGCAACTCCTGCTTCCCTCACAGAGGAACCTGGAGGTGTTCAAGGGTAGGCTGGATGAGGTGTTGAGTGATATGATCTAGATGTAGATGCTGGGTTAGTTGGACTATAGGCTGGACTAGATGATCTTCAAGGTCCTTTCCAGCCTTATCTATACTGTGTGATACTGTGAGAGTGGTTGGGCTTTATTTGATGGGTACTCACTATGTTGTGCCCTCACCTAAGATAACAGAGGTCATCTTCACCTTGTTTAGGAGCACGTAGAAACAGCTCAGAAAGCATATGCCTTAACTTTGAGGTGTAAAATTAATGAAATGTGATTTATAGAAACGCTTTATTAATGGTTCAAGTGCTGATGCAAAGCAAGTATTTTAAACTTAATTCTTTTTAATTACATGCTATGCTTAATAGGATACTGAGTAGTTTAAAAATAGGGAGAAAAAAGAAGATAGTACTGAAGTATTTCTGAAATGACATGCACTCAGTCATTCCTGCAAATGAGCTCATAAAATGTATTGATTGTGCACTACCGTCGAGTCTCCTATACCATGGAACCGCAGTCTTATTCAGGTCCAGCGAAGCCCTACTTCCGCGTTGAATGGCAGCTCATTAATGTGCAAATTTGCCCCACAGCCTCAGACGCTGTTTTGGCACTGTGTTGCTGTGTACCAATTGCCGCGGCAGCCATGCTTAGTGGTTGGCGAAGCGGCAGAGCCCTAGCCGTGCTCGGGGTGGGTGAGGAAGTGGCGGAGGCCGGGGGGTAGGTGGTGAAGCAGCCAAGCTGCCGCGGCTGGACTGGGCCAGGGCAAGCGGCCAAGCTGCCGCTGTGGCTGTGCAGGTTGATTTGCATATTCATGCTGCCTAATTGAATATTCTTGCATGCCAGGTCGCGCGTGCACAGTTTTTCAAAGGGGCCTCCTTTAACACTGAAAAATCATGCCGCTAAGATGTGAAGCTGCAATATGGGGGGCGCGAAGTGGAAGAGGGCCGAATGTATAACATTTTCTTACTTGGCTGATACTTGGGAGGATCAAAATAACCCCTAACAAATGAGACAGAAAGCCTGAGAGGACCTCCTGGTATTTGATATTCTTCCCAACATGTGAGAGAAAGTCGCATCTGGTTACTTATCACAAAGATAGTCCCAGTACTCTCTGCAAGGTTTGCTTGTTTTTATAATGTGTTTAGCAATCTTCCTAGCATGAGTGGAACTGTTTGTTCTTATATTTTATGAATTTATTTTCTTTATTTCTTTTTCCCCTTCAAGTGCAGTTCTGGGAGTAGTCCTTGAACTGGCTTCCTTCAGCAAGGTACTTGGTTTTTCTTTGTAACATTAGGATGCAAAAGGGTAGAAGTACAGTTCCAGGGCTAAACATGCGTTCAAGAATGATGGAATTTTTTTTTCCTTCTCAACTCGAGAATGTAATTTCTTTCTGCTAATACAATTTTCAATTACAGTTGGTTTGATTCTCTCCACATAACTTGCCCTGTAGCTTACCTGCACTGGAGACTGGTGGAGGAAAAAGCAGAATTCAAATTAATGTTGATAGACTATTAATTTCTGTGAAGGATCTTACTCACTCTGGAAGAGGAAAGTAAAAAAACTGTGAAAATATATGGAGTCTATTTCTGTAAAAGATGCACTGTCTTTCAGTACAGTAATACAAATTTCTGCAATAGCTTGCTTCAGCTGAAGGATTTAACAGAACTGAACTTCTGTTTTAAAAAATAGCTTTTAAGTATTTTTCTGCCTTTTTCTTCAGTTTCTAGTTCACCANTTGAGATTAATGAGCTCAGCAGTGGGGCTGTGTGAGGAAGGGTTGCCAAGCTGTGGGAATGGAGGGGGGGCAGATTTGGGGACTCAGTGCTGGTCCGTGCCCAGTGCTTTTGGAGGAGCCAGCAGAGATGCCACTGCTCTGTACCCAAGAGCTGCTGCTGAGGGGGAGAGTGAAGAGGTGAGTTGGGATGAGGCCGAGTTTGGGTGGCAACTCCTGCTTCCCTCACAGAGGAACCTGGAGGTGTTCAAGGGTAGGCTGGATGAGGTGTTGAGTGATATGATCTAGATGTAGATGCTGGGTTAGTTGGACTATAGGCTGGACTAGATGATCTTCAAGGTCCTTTCCAGCCTTATCTATACTGTGTGATACTGTGAGAGTGGTTGGGCTTTATTTGATGGGTACTCACTATGTTGTGCCCTCACCTAAGATAACAGAGGTCATCTTCACCTTGTTTAGGAGCACGTAGAAACAGCTCAGAAAGCATATGCCTTAACTTTGAGGTGTTTCTGTGATTCTGTGATTCTGTGATTCTGTAAAATTAATGAAATGTGATTTATAGAAACGCTTTATTAATGGTTCAAGTGCTGATGCAAAGCAAGTATTTTAAACTTAATTCTTTTTAATTACATGCTATGCTTAATAGGATACTGAGTAGTTTAAAAATAGGGAGAAAAAAAGAAGATAGTACTGAAGTATTTCTGAAATGACATGCACTCAGTCATTCCTGCAAATGAGCTCATAAAATGTATTGATTGTGCACTACCGTCGAGTCTCCTATACCATGGAACCGCAGTCTTATTCAGGTCCAGCGAAGCCCTACTTCCGCGTTGAATGGCAGCTCATTAATGTGCAAATTTGCCCCACAGCCTCAGACGCTGTTTTGGCACTGTGTTGCTGTGTACCAATTGCCGCGGCAGCCATGCTTAGTGGTTGGCGAAGCGGCAGAGCCCTAGCCGTGCTCGGGGTGGGTGAGGAAGTGGCGGAGGCCGGGGGGTAGGTGGTGAAGCAGCCAAGCTGCCGCGGCTGGACTGGGCCAGGGCAAGCGGCCAAGCTGCCGCTGTGGCTGTGCAGGTTGATTTGCATATTCATGCTGCCTAATTGAATATTCTTGCATGCCAGGTCGCGCGTGCACAGTTTTTCAAAGGGGCCTCCTTTAACACTGAAAAATCATGCCGCTAAGATGTGAAGCTGCAATATGGGGGGCGCGAAGTGGAAGAGGGCCGAATGTATAACATTTTCTTACTTGGCTGATACTTGGGAGGATCAAAATAACCCCTAACAAATGAGACAGAAAGCCTGAGAGGACCTCCTGGTATTTGATATTCTTCCCAACATGTGAGAGAAAGTCGCATCTGGTTACTTATCACAAAGATAGTCCCAGTACTCTCTGCAAGGTTTGCTTGTTTTTATAATGTGTTTAGCAATCTTCCTAGCATGAGTGGAACTGTTTGTTCTTATATTTTATGAATTTATTTTCTTTATTTCTTTTTCCCCTTCAAGTGCAGTTCTGGGAGTAGTCCTTGAACTGGCTTCCTTCAGCAAGGTACTTGGTTTTTCTTTGTAACATTAGGATGCAAAAGGGTAGAAGTACAGTTCCAGGGCTAAACATGCGTTCAAGAATGATGGAATTTTTTTTTCCTTCTCAACTCGAGAATGTAATTTCTTTCTGCTAATACAATTTTCAATTACAGTTGGTTTGATTCTCTCCACATAACTTGCCCTGTAGCTTACCTGCACTGGAGACTGGTGGAGGAAAAAGCAGAATTCAAATTAATGTTGATAGACTATTAATTTCTGTGAAGGATCTTACTCACTCTGGAAGAGGAAAGTAAAAAAACTGTGAAAATATATGGAGTCTATTTCTGTAAAAGATGCACTGTCTTTCAGTACAGTAATACAAATTTCTGCAATAGCTTGCTTCAGCTGAAGGATTTAACAGAACTGAACTTCTGTTTTAAAAAATAGCTTTTAAGTATTTTTCTGCCTTTTTCTTCAGTTTCTAGTTCACCAGCATGAGCCTCTTGGAATTTTCTCTTTCGTCTTTTTTCTTTTAAATTCCTAGGGTGTCTCCACAGTTAAGCATCAAGTCACAGGAAAGGCAGGAGGTCAGAATAAATGTACATATGAGATTTTTTTCTGTGTATATATACATCTCATATCAATGTGTACTTTTTGGAACATAAATGTTATGTTTAAAAAGGTGGTGGTAAATCTAAGTCAGAAATATTCACAAAGACTGACTTTATTGAAGGTCGGTTGCTTTTGCACCTGCTTGCTCTGTAGTCAGTAAAAAAACCCCAAAACAAACTCCTTGAGGAAACAAAAAAAAACTGAAGTTGTTTCTTCCTCTAATGTTTTGTTAGGACTCTGTAAGAAAACTGGCCTTGCGGTCCTGAAGGCAGTCTTTGTGCGCATACTCTTGTGTCATTTTTTAAATATTTTAACAAACACTCACTTGAGATTTGACACTAGTAATTTATTTTTAAACATAAACAATACAGAAAATCAAAGTTCACTTGAAAAAACCTAAGACGAAACCTGGTCAATCGGAAGACATTGCTGCCCGTGGCAAGAAGGTTGGAACTTTATGATTTTTAAGGTCCCTTTCAACCCATACCATTCTATTTCCATTTATATAACTACTCCCAGTCCTAACTAGCATGTGATTTCTAAGCATTCCCTTGTGGCAATGCATTAATACCACTTGATACAGCACTAGGTTTTTACTAAGAAGCTGAATATTGCATTACACATTGTACATGAAAGTGTCCAACCTATGTTAGTAATGGTCTGTAGTGAAAACTTCGTAGTCTTCTGAACCTGTTTTAACATCAGCTCTACTTTAATAACTATCACTGGTAATGATACTTTTAGAGAATTAACACAAGCTTCGATATTGTTTGATGTCATCTTTTTTTCTTTTCTCATAAATGTGAGAGGGATTAAGATCTGAGTATGTGATTTGTCTAAGTAGAATTTTCAGTAAAAAGGTGTAAGAATATTTGTCTTACTAAGGTCATGTAGTTACTGGCATTGAAATTCACAACATTAATTCTATGTAATACGTATTTATAATTTTTAACTTTTAAAACAGAATCTGTGGAGTTAAATACATGACAAGTGTTTTATCATGGCGTGTTTATACTCTTTGTTGCATGTAATTTGATATATAAGTTACATAAATGCCTAGTTGTCTGTATTTGTTCTCTCCTCTTGTCTTTCAAGTTCTCGAGCTGTTGATACAGGCCACAGACTAAAATAAGTGATTTTTGAACAGATATTAAGAATTTTTAGGAATTGGGGAAAATATTTAAAACTAAATCACATCTTTTTGCCTAGCACAGCAATATTTTTCTAAATTAGAAATGCATTATTATAAATATTAACTATTTGTGTTTTCTTGAAGTCTTATACCAACAGGAAGCTAGCCAGTATTTAGAATTTGTGAGTCATTCAATATTTCAGGGAAATGAATTTCATTTCCCATATGCAAGTATAGCAGATTTTGGAGCAAAAAGTGTATGTGCAAGATACCATACATAAACCCAAAAATTTTTCCTAGTTAAAGTGGTTTGGTGTAATTCAGATAAGCTTGCTTTAATTCCTAATTCTGTCCCTGCAAATGTGCCTCATTTGGTGTTGCTGCTGTCTTCTGGCAATTGATAATTCTGTTAACTCAATTCTTTAAGTGACCTACCTTGTCCTTCTCCCTACAAATAAAAATATAAAGCTCAAAAGATATTAACTGTTCTCATTGCTGCAACTCAATATTGTAGGTATTAAGATGAAGCTAAAAGCCTGTAAGGTGAATCAGAGCTTAAAACTTCTGCATCTGCTTTGTGGCTCACCATTCGCAGGTTCAATACATAGCAGGGATTTTATCCGTGTCTTTACTGGTTTTACCATATTAATCGTATTTATCTCTGCTTCATGGCTTTTGCTTATTGCATCAATAATATAACTTATCAATTATTGTTATGGACGAACCACAAGAACTGTATTCACTGAATTTTGGATTAGAGGCATGTTTGCTTTGCCCAGACCTCCAAAACCTGCCAAAGCCCAAGTGATGGTTATGGTAAAGACTGGACTGATGAAGAGAAAAAAATCCTAGGGACTACTTTGGGTGGTCGCTGCTGGGAATGATTTTCAGAGAGGGGTTCCCAGGACTGGATTTACACTAAATAAACAGAGGCTATGGGGGGAATACTGTGTTTCATTAAGAACTCTGGTTTAGGTTAAAGAGATAAAAATAGCTGCAGGACATTTTAAATTAGCTTAAAAACTAGCAAAATGAAGGATCCCAATCTCGAGTATTTTAAACTTTTTTTAAATTTTCCACTTATCTTTTTAAAGTTCTCTACCTTACTCTCCTCTGTTCAGCATAACGGAGCATGTGATCCAAAGAGATAGCTGAAAAATATTCAGCTGTCAAACTTTCAGACTGTGTAAACACAGATTTTTTTAGTCAGAACTGTCAGTAGTAGTATGTTTGTCTTCTTTGTTCTGTGGAAACATGTTCCTGAAAGTTTTCATTCTCTATTCTGGCTTTAGGCAAGACGCAAGAAATTGAAGTGAAGTACTGAGAAACCCTTCTACGCATTAGAGGGAATCATTCATTACAGTTGCTTTAGTTGTTCATGACAATGTTCCGTAATAGACTAGTGTACATGTTGTATGTTTTGTGTGAAGAAAACCTAATGACTTGCCTTCTATGTACATGCTCTTACCAGAATGTTACAGATGTGAATTTTTCAGTCTTGCACATTGACAGAGTTCCAGTGAGTCTACTTGCTACAAATACTCTATTTAAAAAGATATGCTTTGTGTTTAACTTTGCAGATCCAGAATGCTAATGATGTGCTAATAGCACCACTGGAGAAGTTTCGTAAAGAACAAATAGGAGCAGCAAAAGTAAGTGGCTGTGGTTGTTTCTCATTTCATGTTTATTTGAGTTTATCAGTGTGTTTGGAAGGCTGTACTGCAAGCAGACATTTTGTAGTCAAACAGACGATACCATCTAGATTAATATGTTAGTACATAATTCTGAATTCTTTACTTCAGAGGAGGAGATGATTTAGAAATGGGTCTTAAAAGACTGATAATGTCACGGGTTCACAGGTTGTTCTGAGTTGGAAGGGACCCACAAGGATCATCTAGTCCAACTCTCAAGCAGATACCCTCCCAGGGATTGAACCCACAACCGTGGAACCATGGGCACCATGCTCCATCCATCCAAGCCTCCCATCGCCTAGACCATGTCACTGAGTTCCTCATCCAGTCTTAAACACCTCCAGGGATGATGACTCTACTACCTCCCTGGGCAGAGCATTCCAATGAGAGATCACTCTCTCTGTGAAAAGGCTCTTCCCAACTGGACTGTGGGTCCCTTCCAATTCAGAATAACCTGTGAACCTGTAACATCCAGTCTAAACCTCCCCTGACATATCTTGAGGTCATCTCCTTTTCTTCTGGTGCTGTCAGGCTGAGAGAAGAGATTTACATCCACTTGACTACAACCTCCCTTCAGGTAGTTCTAGACAGAAATGAAATGTCCATAGGGTACAGCTCTTGCTACTGTTGCACCTTCCTATTATCTGGCATTGTGTTCATATTTTGATATCTGCATTTACATTATGTTTTATCTTGGATTACCCAGAACCACAGAGAGGGTTCAAAGAGCTGCTATTAGTGCAGTGGCCCTCAAGTGGCCACTGTATAAAGACAGAAGTCAGTGCACTTTAAACATACACTATTTTCTCTCTCCTATTTACATGACTTATACAGTGAAGTGATTCATATTCATTTTTCCAGAATATTCATCTTAATATTCTCCAGAGACTTTCCCGTGGTGGAAGTGCTCCAGCTGGTAATTCAAGCCAGTTCTTTTGTGTTAGGTGTTACATCTGTTAGAGAAACAGTGTAGGTTGTATATACTAGGGTTCAGTAGTCAGCCCAGGAAGTCAGATAATATGGGGAAAAAATTGTTGGAATGAACTGTAAGTCTAGAAGAGCTATTTTCAATCTAATCCTGGATTCTTAAGTGGCTGACAGTGATTGCTTTGCTCACAGTCTCTCAGAGATGCATAAGGGCTGTGGTAGTCAGTTGGAGGTATGGTTAGTAACAGTTCCTTCTGTCTGCACAAATAGGGAGTTCTGATGTATTTTGCATCTTACATTAGCACTCATAAAAATTTCTGGAAAATGTTCCATTTGTAAGGTTAAATAAGTTCAAAAAACCCCTCTCTGATGTTGCAGGTGAGGCTGTGCTTGTGCTGTACTCAAACTCAGGAGAAGAACAGAGATATTGGAAAGAGAGACCAAAGGTTTATATTTCTTGTAGTGCTGTTGTGTATGTGTAGCATTGTGAATGTGTAGCAAACAGATGTGACTGCTTCCGCACAAGAACTAAGTAGATGTTTGTGAAGAAGTTTAACTGTGAACTTGAGGTCAGACTTCTCTGAAATGGATGTACTTTACCCTCTTACTTGTTATGTTTTTGTGTACAACTGCATTCTTCTCTTGTCCCACCCCTATGCTGCTGTGAGATGCAGGGCTGGAAGTTTATTTACCATGCTGCAGAAATCAGAATTTAATCCCAGCACAAAATTATTTTTAGTTTTCAGTAGGTTTTAGTAGTCTTGCTCATTTCTTTGTGTTATCCTTTCTTGAGCTGCACATGGAATTCAACTGCCAAACTCAGAAATGAGAGATTCAGACCTTCCTTCATAACCACATGCAATACAAACATTCACCTTTAAATTGATTTTTTTCAGTAGAAGCAATTACAGTTGGCCTTTAACTAAACGGTATCAAGGCAAAGAAGTGAGAGGTTAATTTCATTCAGTACTGTTTTTCTAGTATATACAAAATGGCAATGTGTTATCTAGGCAATGAGAACTGTATAAAATGGAGTAGAAATAAGGACTTTGTGAAATCCATGGTTAGTAAAGTGGGGAACATGGTCAGATCGCTTACCCCCACTTTTCTTCCCTGGGATCAACTCTTGAGCATTTGTGAACTCTTATAAATATGGGATGAGTTGAGCTTGACAGTTACTTCTCCACAGTTAATGAAGGTTTGCACATAGATTTGGCTTTTTGAACTCCTCTGGGATGATCTGTACCAACAGCCAAACAAAACATGTAGGTACTTTCTTGTTTGGATATCAGCAGCGAGTTTCACTGAACACTGAGAAGGTCAATTCTTACTTGTGGTTTTCTCTAAACACTTAAGCTGTGTGGACTGTTAGGTTTTGCTCTGAAATACCAGGTATGAGCTGCATTTTCCCTGTAATGTTAACTTCACAGGTTCACAGGTTATTCTGAGTTGGAATAGGATCATCTAGTCCACAGGATCATCTAGTCCAAGTCCCAAGCGAATGCCCACCCTGGGATCAGGCCCACAAGCGTGAAACCATGGGCATCACGCTCCATCCATCCAAGCCTCCCACCAACTAGACCATGTCACTGAGCTATTCATCAAGTCTTCTCTTAAACACCTCCAGGGATGATGACTCTACCACCTCCTTGGGCAGACCAGTCCAATGAGAGATCACTCTCTGTGAAAAGGCTCCTCCTAACATCCAGTATAAACCTCCCCATGCGTAGCTTAAGGCCATGTCTTCTTATTCTGGTGTCATCAACCTGAGAAAAGAGATTCACATCCACCTGGCTGCAACCTCCCCGCAAGTAGTTGTAAACAGCAATCAGGTCACCTCTGAGCCTCCTCTTCTCCAGGCTGAACAACCCCAGTTCCCGTAGCCGCTTCCCCATAGGGATTGTCCTCCAGTCCCTTCACCATCCTTGTTGCCTTTCTCTGGACCCTCTCGAGCAGCTCAACATCCCTCTTAAACTGGGGAGCCCAGAACTGGACACAG
>WEKX01019076.1:20075-121061 GCA_013390025.1 Pitta sordida
GGATTACAGGAGGGTTATATTGCACCCCGACTCCTTCCGTCAGCCCACTAGTCCAGTTGTCCTGCTGGCAATCTGTTTTACTGTTAAAAACAGAGGCAAAGAAGGTATTAAGTATTTCTGCCTTTTCCTCATCTCTGCTTACTATATTCCCCTTTGCATCCAATTAGGAGTGAAGGTTGTTGCAGCCTCTCTTTTTACTGTTGATATATTTGTAGAATCATTTCTTATTGTCCTTAACAGAAACAGCTAGTTTGAGTTCCATCTAGGCCTTTGCCTCTCTAGTTTTTCTCCTGCATGACTTGACGATTTCCTTAAACACACCCTGAATTGCCTCCCCCTTTTTTCCAAAGGCTGTACATCCTCCTTTTTTCCCCTAGTTCTTACAACAGTGTGTAGAACTGTATTCTTATCAAGACCAATGTTGCTTCCATTTCTCTGTCACCCCTCTCCCTGCCAAAACCCCAAAACTTTTCTGTTCGTGTTGCTCTCTGAAGATGAGCTGAATGGTGCAAACGCCACAACATTAGCTGATAGTTTTGTCGTTTTATATATTTCTAGAGCTGTAACTTTCACAATTAATTTGATGTATAATGAATAGAGTGACATTTAAAGAGATTAGGTGTAGAAGCACAAGGTTAATTGTATATGCCTTTAGCATTGGCAGTGTCACTAGTAGATAGAGATACAAGCATCGGTGTGGTATTGGACTATCTCTTCTAATTTGACTTTGAAATTATAAATTTTAGTACCCTGCTATGCTGTGTTTGCAAATTTTGTGGAGTAAAAAATTATTAGGTAGTTGTGTTACGAATATACATAATAGGAAAATATATTAGGTACTACTGTCAGATTTTGCTATGTATGAGAGTCCTTAAAACTACTTCCTGAGCTCAGGAAATTACTTGGTTTTATGTCCAGCTAAATTTCTTTCTTTTCTAAGACACTTGATGAAATTTAGCTGGACATAAATCCAAATACTTTCCCTTCTCCCCCTCCCCCATACATGGGGAAAAAGGAGAAAATAAATTAGGATAATCATAATTCTATTTTAATACAGTCGGTCCTTGTGGCAGCTCATTAATATGCAAATTTGCCTTGCCCCCTCACACCGCCACCCAGTGCTCTGGCTCTGTTTCAGCACTGCCCTGCTGTGTATCAGTATTTGTGTTGGCACTTCCCAGCACACACAGCCTCCCCACACCAGGAAAAACCCCTTTTCCATTTGACTGGGGACACTGGTGCAGGGAGCCCCACGCGCCGCTGTCCCATTGTCTCTCCGAGTCGATAGACCTGGTCTCTCTATTCTCGGGGTAGACGTCTACCCTGAGAATGTCTCGGACACCACATCTAACCTGAGAGTGTGTAAATCTTTCATAACTGCAGGCAGCCTCTTTGCTCCAAGTGGAGCGGGGCAGGCGTGGTGCCAGGCAGACCTGCTGTAGCCTCCTCTCTTGGAGCAGAGCAGGGCAGGTGCCACTCAGGCGGACCTGCCACAGCCACCTTGCTCTGAGCGGAGTGGGACGGGGCAGGCCAGGTGTGATGTGGGCTCAACGCCGGCAAAACTGCTGCGGCTGCCTCACTCAGAGCACAGCGGGCTAGGTACGGCGTGGGTAGAGCAGTGCACCTGTGGTCCGTGCAGCATGGCATGAGTGTTGATTTGAATATTCATGACAGTCTAATTTGAATATTCATGACTGTCAATTCGTGTAGGAGCAGTCGCGAAATGGGCCTCCCTAATCGCAGAAAAATCACAGTGCGTAGATGTGAAGCCACTACCTGGGAGGCGCAAAATGGGGAGGGCTCACTGAAATAAGTAACTTCACAAGAGTTTCGCAACTGTGGTGGACTATGCAGGACTATCCTACAGCTGTGTTTAATATAGGGAATGAGAATATTTCATTTTTCTTCAAAACTTCAGCATGTTCAAGCAAAAAATATGGTCACAGAAATCAAAGAGAATATGGAGGATAAAATATATCCTGTTGATACTACAAAGCTGTATTTCAAGTACAAGGATAGTATAAACCTAGAGTGCAAAGTTCAAGTGTTTTTGGAACATCACAAGAATAACTTTAAAGACCAATTCTTCTCATGCACTTTAAAAACCTGAAGGTACCCAACAAATTTGAGAAACATTCACCATAAAACATTAGTGTTTATAATTTAACCAGGAATACACAAATCTCCATCACTTGCTCTCCTCAATTTATACTACTTGCTCTTCTGTTTTTATTGCACATATTTCAGTTATTCCTTTTCTGTACACACTCAGTTTAAATAAAGCTGAGTTCTCTCTAGAGACTACACAAACTCAGCTTTGCATTGGATAGCCTGTTGATTTACTCCATCTGAGTTCAAAAAAATGACCTCTGCAATTATTGTAGAAAGGCGAGCAGAAACCGGGTGAGGTAACTGGGAAAGGATTCCAGGCATGAAGCCTTTTACCTTATTTGGTCAATGTGGTTTGCGAGGCCCCAGCTGGTAACTTTGGTGAGCTCATTCTGTGATGTGTTACGGACACTAAAGCCAAGCTGTCTTTTTTTTTTAATCCATTGAGTACAGCATTTAGCAATATTTGTTTCAATGCTCACTGACCCTTAATACAACGTAAATCAAATCAAAGACAACAGAAGCAATTTTGGTTTTAAGACTTAAAAGGAGAATTTTGTTTCCTCCATACAATTCCACCTGTTTGTTTAATACAATAATTTATTTTGGCCAATAGGATTATTTTTTATTAATATTTAATTTCATTCATTTATTCAAAGCTGTGAGTTCCTTTCTACTTGTGAAACAAATTCATGTTCACTTCTGGGATTAATTTTCCTGTATCTTTGCTCATATCTATCTTCACATATAGGTATGTGGGAGCTAGCATGTTCTCTCAGTGTTTATTTTGTGTTGTCCAGAAATTGAGGTGCATACAACAAGCAGCGCCCCCCACCCCACCGTTTTTTTAAGGTCTATCAGAATGCTATCAAAGCAGAGTTTTAGGTAGGTATCTAAGATTGGTTAGAAATGCCAAAATACCCATTTAGTGAACCTATTTCCTTGGTATATGATCAAATTATAGCACTTGTCCTTTTACTGAGAAAAATTAATGACCTTGCTCTGATAGAGATGGTAGAAGGTGTTTCATTACAAGTAGTGTCTGTTACTCAAGATTTGGTACTTCTGTCCACTAGATTTGGTACATTTTAATGTCAGTCAGAATCATTGTGGGAGTGAGCCATTGAAAAGAAGCAGAAAGACATGCCAAGCCATGATAATTGATGGCCAAATGCTTTGAGCACAAATGCAGCACAGTTTCTCAAAAATGGTTACTACTAGAGTTAACAAATACCTTTTTTGATAAGATAACTTATTCTATAGGCAAGGAAATGAAAGGCATCAAACTGATTTCTATTTCATCAAGGCTTTTAAAGCTCTCTACATGAGGGATTATAATTTAGTTTAGATGAGGCTTAGTGTGAGAAACCTCATCTGTCAGAGAAACTGGGTAATGGGAAAAGGGCAGTGAGTTCTGTTTATGGGAGAGACTGTCTCATTAGAGAGAAGTCGCTAATTAGAAGATCCCGTGGGGCAGTGTGGGATCAGTCTGTTGTTTTATTTCCAGTAATAACCAGGTAAAAAAATCTAATGGCGCTGACATAAGTTCCCAAGATAGAGGAGGAGAAGGACTGAAGGATTGGAAAGAAAGTGTAAGATGAATACTTGAATACTGTGTTCAGTTCTGGGCTCCTCAGTTTGAGGGATAGTGAGATCCTTGAGTGTGTCCAGAGAAGGGCGACAAGGATGGTGAAGGGGCTGGAACACAAGCCCTATGAGGAGCGACTGAGAGAGCTGGGGTTGTTCAGTCTGGAGAAGAGGAGGCTGAGGGGAGACCTTATCACTCTCTACAACTACCTGAAAGGGAGGTGTAGCCAGGTGGGGGTCGGTCTCTTCTCTCTGGCTACCAGTGATAGAACAAGAGGACACAGTCTTAAACTGTGTCAGGGGAGGTTTAGACTGGACATTAGGAGGAACTTTTTCACAGAGAGGGTGATCTCTCAGTGGAATGGGCTGCCCAGGGAGGTGATGGAGTCACCGTCCCTAGAGCTGTTTAAGAAAAGGTTGGATGATGTACTTGGTGGCATGACATAGATATTAGGGTAGTGTGTTATTGGTAGGATGGTGTGTTGGTATCAGGATGGCAACAGGTTAGGTAACAGGTTTGGCTAGGTTAGGTAATAGGTGATAGGTTGGACTTGATGATCTCTATGGTCTTTTCCAACCTTACTGATTCTGTGATTCTATGATTGTGTGAAATGACTGAGCATGAGGAATGGTGGCTACTCCATGGTCATAACTCAAGTGGCAGTCTCTTTAGTTATTATAGGCTATTATGGATTTACCTCTAGGAGATAGAAAAGTATAAATTTTCTGTAGATTTACTTATATTTACATACGTCCTCAATTTTGGTTAAAGTTTGTGAACTGTGGAAGAGTTGTAAATTGCATTTATAAATACATGTAATTCCAGGTGTTGGTCCTAGAACATTTTTATCTGAGAAATAATCCCATATATATTGTCTAATCTGATACCTTATTTAAACTAGTATTGAAAAATGCAAGAACTGAAAAATCAGGAGGCTAAGCTTATTAAAATATTGGCTTTATAGTGTTTGTGACAGCTGTAAGTTCAAAATCTAACAACTTCTTCAAATGAAGTATTGTTTAAAATATATGTTTCTCCATTTTGATTTTTGTTGTCTCATTGTGGATTTTAGTGTTTACTCATAGAGTCTTCTGTGAAATGACCCGGGTCCTAAAATTTGAAGTGAACTCACCATCATTTGCTCATCATAAAATCACCAGATTGTTGCTTTATCAGCTGCAGCTTTCTGCCTTTCCCTTTGTAATATGCATTTCATGACAATGTATAGTAGAAAAATTATTTTCAAAATAGATTAAATGTATTTTAGTTTCCCTTAGTTATTCAAATAAACTTACCAAAATACAAAGCAGTTAAAGACCAGCATCAAATCAGTAATTGTATTAAAATTATTTTTTTACAAAGTACAGAATAAATGTAATGCCACAGTATGCTTAGCCATTGCTTTTTTGCATGTCTGTATGTGAAACATTTGGAGACTTTCAAAAATACTGGTGAAGAGCCCAACGTGCACACTCTTTATCTTTTCAAGAGTCTTACTTTCTCCTGTGCAAAGCCAAACTAACTAATAAACTGGGAGATATCACTGACTGAGTAGCTGGACTCATAGTTTTTTGCAGAGACTGGTCTACTTGGGACAGCTCTTGTCATTCTGCAAATGCAGCAAAATTATTTTCTTATTACTGTTTACTTTAGTTTAATTACTGTTTCCTTCAAAGTTGATAAGGTTTCTGGGGGGGAAAAAGAGAGAGAACAGTCACAAAAGCTTTCTTAGCTTCTAGTGCATTCTTTTAAAAAATGAGAGCAAAATCTCAAATCTGATAACTAAAAGATTGTGGAGACAGTGATTAAAAACTGTTGGTTCAGTCTGTTAATGCAAATGTTCATGAGGAAAGCAGTTAATATTATGTGCATAATCAGTTTTAATACATTATGTTAAATGCAGTCTTTCTGTTATAAGTTAGTATGATTAACTGGCTCACTGACTAGAACTGGTTTCTGAGGCTGTGTTTTTTCTGCAGTTTAATAAAATTCTTATTTGCATCCTAAAGAAAACAAATATAAATTAAGGATAAATAAATTAGTACTTTGTAGATGAATATGAAAACATGAAATATGAAAATAATTTACTATTCTGCCATAACATTTTGGGATTAATACTTAGAATAAATTTGGTAATTGGTGGAATTGCTTAAGTGAGCATGCAATGTGTTTTTCTTGGCGAAAAGAACCATTTATTTTTTTAAAATCTACAGTTGGTAAAACAATAATTTAAAATCATAGGTAGCAAGTATCAGCCCATCTACTGGAAAACAACAAAAGAACATAAAAATGCAAGAAAGCTCATATATTTTCTAATTAAATGATGACTTTTTTTCTTGCTAATCTATTGCAGCTTATGTGTGTCGCAGGAAGGATTCAGGAGGGTTGCATCCTGAATCTGCTAGCACATTTACTAGACTCCTGGCGGACTCCTGAGCTGTGTTTAAAACTATGAATAAGGACATTCACCTCTAAACTTAATTTTGAGTTCACAGGGAAAATAAACATCTTAGTGAGTGTTTCAAGGCAAGGAGGATTTGGCAAATAGGGCAAATAGATGAGTAGCTCCACTCATCAGTTACGTCCTTGCCAGCCTTCTCTCAGCCACAGCCTGGAAAGGATTATGTTCCGCAGCTGAAAAAAAGAACTCAAAGTTGTTGCTGAGACTTTAAGAATCTCAAGGAAGGATTTAAGAGAAATTCAGGAAGTGGCCCAGGCACAGAGCGGGACAGGACTTGAAGAAGTAGTAGTATTTTGTGCCCTGCATAAGGTCTTGGTCTCCATTCATTTAGTCAAAGGCATACAGTCCCCTGCCCTTCCTCCTCTTGCTCAAAATAAGACTCCACCCTGAGTTTTAGATTTCTTTATCAAACTAAATTCACCATGTTTTGACAAAAACAGCTGCATTTTCTTGCCTTACAGGGTTTACTTCAAAATTGTGCTTGTGGGTGTTGCATAGTGCACAGATGTACTGAACACTTAGTGCTTAAGTCATGAGGCTTTATACATGGGTCAGAATTAACCTGTTAATCTTACGCTGTTATGTATTGGTGTTTTCTTCAGCAGTTTTGGGGAAAATTAAGATCTTTCTCCATTGCTTCCCTTTGTTCTATGGTGTATTTAAGATAACAGCATAAAAGTAGTTATGCTCATAGTTTCAGTGTGTGTGTTGCTTGGGCATTACTCAGATGTCGTTGAGTCTATGCATCTTTATTGCATACTTATGTTGGGGTTGCGTCTTCCATTCTAAACAGGAAATCATTTGATCAGGAAACCCGACTGTATTGCCACAGGTTTCCCTTCATCCAGTATCTTGTTCTATCTATACAAATTGCACTCTCTTACTATTGTAGCAATTTTGCTTTTCGTAAAGCAAAGTATGAAATAACTGTATTCCAAAGTCTAGTGGGTGATAGGATCACTTCTGTACTTTAACAAAAAAATGGGCATCATTAATTGAAACTTTAGTGTATCTTGGTGTAGATATGGGAGGATTAAAAGATCTGTCTTTCCACCAAATGAACCAGCCTAGTTATTTCAAGATCTGTCAGGTTATAGTAGCTACCGCAGGACCATTTGTTCCTGTGGAGTTTGCCAAGAAGGAGTGGTCTCAAATTGTAGTCTTGATGAGATCAACCTCTGCTAAGAAGTAAACTGAGAGGACTACTTGAGCTTTTAACAATGCCACTAGGGAGGCATAACTTGTCACCCCAGAGTGATATTTTGTGTTCCTTTATCAGTGTTGTAAACGGGACTCTGAAAATAGATACTTTCAAAACAAAATCACTTCTGACATTGACCCCAGACTGTTTCCTTTTTTTTAGTATCTGTAAACAGATACATAGCACGCCTCAAGTTCTTCCTCAGGTCAGCAGTCCAGTACTGTTGCAATGATGTGGGAGGTGCTGTGGGACCTTGAGCTGTGCTGAATATGCTGCTGGCACGCAAAAATCAGTGATGTTTGCTGATTGGTTGGCAGTAACAGGGAGATTCCCAAAGAGTGTTTTAAAGAATAAATTACTAGTTAAGAAAGAGATATTTTTATCTTCAGCATTTAAAATAAAGCAATGAGTTTGTGAAGTTATAAGCCAGTATTGAAATTGCTTTATTTGAATGACATCATGTTCTTTCCAGCCTTATTGCTTTATCTTTGCTCTAAGTGCACACAGCAAAAATGTTGCAAACCATGCAGATGAAGTGGCCTCTTCGTGGACATTTCAGTTTACTGGTGTATAGGAATATTCCTGAAATGCACTTCATTTGTGGAGGAATAGGGAAGGAGGCATGGAGAACCTGAAATGACAGTGTGCCACCATAGAAAGGAATCACAGAATTACAGAATACTATGAGTTGGAAGGGACCCACAAGGATCATCTAGTCCAACTCACCGTCTAACGCCCATACAAAAACCGAATGCACACCCCAGAGTGGTGAACATAAACCTAGTTCCCTCACAGGCACACGGGCAACTTCGAGCCAGGAGGGACCCACAGGACCATCCAGCCCAACATCCCCCAGCTAGACCATGTCACTAAGCTCCTCATCGAGTCTTCTCTTAAACACCTCCAGGGACAGCGACTCCACCACCGCCCTGGGCAGTCTATTCCAATGAGCGATCACTCTCTCTGTGAAAAACCTCTTCCTAACATTCAGTCTAAACCTCCCCTGGCGTAGTTGAAGGCCATGTCCTCTTGTTCTGGTGTCGTCAGCCTGAAAGAAAAGATCCTCACCTACCTGGCGGCAACCTCCCCGCAGGTAGTTGTAAACAGCAATCAGGTCACCTCTGAGCTGCCAGTGCAGATGGGAGGAACATGAGCAAAGAGAGCAGCAATATCGTGTGGGAGGCTAACAAGGGCAGCTGCTCAGGAAATGAGTAATGGCCACTTAGGGAGGCAGAGGAAGAGACAAAGAGAAACAGTGATAGCAGGAAAGGGACAGTGGTGGAGACCAAGGGAAGTTGTTGAGTAGTGTAATACAGATTTAAAAGTTGGAGGTTCTTTTTGTAGTTGAGAAGTTCACCATTCTGACTGTTAGCCTTCAAGTGAGCAAGTGCAAAGATCACACTACAATTGTTCATGTAGGGGCTCTGTCCTGTGCTTATATCCACATAGCTGGATGCTGTGTCATTGGCATTTCTATGCACTTGTGTGTAAGTAACCGCAGAGCCAAGTGTATCTTCTGTATTGTTAGTATGAGAGCTACAGACTCAAGAGAACAAGCTGGTTTTAACTTTTGGCATGTTTGGATAACAAGTTGGTATGACTGGTGAATTTGAAAGGCCAGCTTCAAGTTGGGTGAAGCTGAGAGCTTTATCCCTGCATAGTCCTAGTACTGACATGGAAGATTAGGCAAAAAATTGGAGCTGCCTGATCCCTGTGAATAAGACAAATTCATCATGGTCCATTCTAAATCTGCTTTTCTCTCTCTGTGAAGTCCATGGGGGACACAGCTGCATGGAAGAGTCAGCTATTACACACCACACCTGTGCAATGGTTTTAAGTTGATCTTTTCCTGTCTTTTCTTTTTTACCTTCTTTTCCTTCTGCTTGCCCCAACCCTGTCATGCGAACTGAACAGGGTTTGGTGAGTATGAAAATTAAGCAGAAACCATAGAAGATATTATTTTTTTTTTTTAAATGACCTTTAAGAAGCTCTGTAAACTGCTTTCTACTGATAGAGAGAAGGTCTCCTTTCAAGATCACAGGATCACAGGTTATTCCGAGTTGGAAGGGATGCACAAGGATCATCGAGTCCAACTCCCAAGCGAACGCCCACCCAGGGATCGAAACCACAACAGGCTCAGAGGTGACCTGATTGCTATTTACAACTACCTGAAGGGAGGTTGAAGTCAGCTGGATGTATATCTCTTCTCCCAGGTGGCCAGCACCAGAACAAGAGGACATGACCTTAAGCTACATCAAGAGAGGTTTAGACTGGATGTTAGGAAGACCTTTTTCACAGAGAGAGTGATCCCTCAGTGGAATGGTCTGCCCAGGGAGGTGGTGGAGTTGCCATCCCTGGAGGTGTTTAAGAAAAGTTTGGATGAGGAACTCAGTGACATGGTCTAGATAATGGGAGGCTCGGATGGATGGAGTATGGTGCCCATGGTTCCAGGGTTGTGGTTTCGATCCCTGGGTGGGCGTTCGCTTGGGAGTTGGACTCGATGATCCTCATGCATCCCTTCCAACTTGGAATAACCTGTGATCCTGTGAACATAAAACATTTTCAGCTTCAGAAACCTATCCTAAACCTGCTTCAGGAAGGAGTTTAAAAAGTCAGCTTCTGCTGTTCTAGGGAGCTTCTTCATATGTATTTAGACAGTAACATGATAATATCCTAAGTAATCTATTCCAGAAAAAATACTTCATATTTAGTTGACAATAAAGCAATAAAACTAGATTACGTGTGTAGACTTACTAGTCCTGCTGTTTGGGCAGGGATTTAGCAGATTCCCAGACATCTAGCAGCTACTCCTGGAATCGGCAAATGCCAAATGAACTTGAGATACTTATGCAACTGATTAACAGGAAGTCTTATGTGTCCTACTTTGCAACCTTCCAGAAGTGGCAGGTTTGCATGTCTTTTCACAGCACTGCTGGGAACTTCTAACATTTTCTTTTTCCTTTTCATGAGATAATATTTTGGAGAGAAACAAATTACGTCCTACAAACACATTTGTTCATTTAATAGTCACTGATCTTTAATTTGAAAACATTAGATATAATTATGTAGGGAATTACTAGGAAATAGCTGTAGGGTTCTCCTCTTCCAGGATACACTTGAAAGTACCTGATATTTGGATCTCTAAAGGCATTACAGAGGGAAAAGAAAATATTCTTCAGAAGTTTATTAACTGAAAGTAAATTATCTCATGCAAGGTAATTCAGTATTTTACACAGATGTGAACTCCATCTGAACTTAAACTAGTTTTGCGTTGTTTAAAGTATATTTCAGTTTTATTTCAGTTCTATGTATTCCTTACCTGATTTTAATTGAGATTATTTTTAAACTGCTAGTTTTTAATATCTGTCTTCTTAGCTTTAATGCTGCTAAACACTCTTGTATACCTGGTTTATAGCCTTGTTATGCTTTGTAGATGCAATATGTTCTTATTATTATAATTATTTGTGCCTTACACCATATTCTTCTCTGGATAGTCATGATTTGTGTATGGTTGTTATTTTTTTGTAAAGAATTGGTTTTAAGATTTATCATTTTTTGGACATATAATTTTCTACATGATGCATTCAGCTTCAATTTGGAAGTGTTGTCACTAGGAGTTATAAGGAACATAAGATATTAACCCTATTTTATATTGATCAACAGTTATTTCTTTATGAACTATGATATAACTTGGTTTCCCTTCATATTACTTGCTAACAATACATAAACTATGCCCTTTTACCTCCTAGCTTTCTCATGGATTTGTGGAAAGCCTGTAGTCTCACGATAAATTAAATTCTATTTGGTAGGAAGAGAAGCAGGGAAGGAGCTTTATATCCCTTTTTCACTTTTCCTTCTGGAAAATCTTTTGGCCTTACCTTAAAGTCTGAGTGTTCGTATAAGAAAACAAACAAACAAACAAACAAATTCTGCCAAAAAGAAATTCCTCCCATCCAGACATATATCAAAACACAGCCTGTGGTCTCAGATGCTTACAATAATTTCAAGTTTATTAAAACCAATCCAAAACCACCAACCACCCAACAACGTCCATGAGAATTTTGAACAGAACCTTGGGCAAAATAAAATGGAAGGTGAATTTATTTCTTTTCTTCTCAGAAGTTGTGAGACTCCAAGATCTCACATTTCCCAAGAAATCCATGGGACCTGAGCTCAAATCAGTCTTTCCAAGACTAAGTTTAGGGTTTTTTCTAGTCTAGAGTTCTACTTTTCTTTTTACTTAGTAAGAGATAGTCCCCAAACTTATAACTCAAAAAAAAAATTCCACTAACTTCGTAGAAATACAGTTTTAATTTTTGTTTTGAAGGTAATGCAAAGGGTTGGCTTTAAAAATGTATTTGAAGGCTTAATATTCCAGCAATGAACCATTTCCAGTCTATTGTGCTCCTCAGGTTCTTCTGACAAGTGTGTCTGGCTTGCCCTATATTTTAGTCTTAATACTGCATTTTTGAGCCAGTTTGTACAGTTTCTGCACCACAGCTTGAGTGGGTGAGAAAAATACGTATTAATTGTATGGGGAAAACAGAAGTTAATTGCAGTCGTGTTTCAGTGTTCACGTGTTTTCTAATTAAGGTATTCTCATTGACATTTTTTCTCCAAATAGTTTATATACAATGATTTCGGTTTTCTTTTCTTGATCTATTTAAAATGAGTTCTTAGAAAGCATGTTTATTTTATGGTTTCACAAGAATATTGTTATTTATAAGTTTTATTTTGTTTGAGGTTTTTTAAGGATTAGCATGTTAAGTTTAAATATGGATTCTGAGACAAACAAAGAGTTAAAAAATTTCTTCAGGGACAAATGTAACATGTAGCTAAGATATACTAATAGGTGAGTATAGTATCCGCAGTCATTTCAGCTAGAAAAAGTGGAAATAAATGAGAAGGATGGCAAAGGCTCTTGTTAAAAAATGAATGCATAATGTAAATGTAATAACTCTGAAGATGCATGAAAAAATTTTGACAATAAATACTGCAAACAACGTGGTGATAGACCATTAAAAAAATCAGATTTCTTCATGTTCCCAGTGGAAAAGGAAATTCATTTTCAAAATCTGACAACTATTTCTGCTTTACATCTAAAAATACAGCTTGTGGGTAAAATTTGTAGGAGTCATGCCAGTGATTCATTGCATATGTATGATTAGTTACAGCATGGCATCAAACAGGAAATCTGTTTCTGAACAGGAAAAAATTTATCTGACTCAACTGAGTCATCTTTTTAAGAACCTTTTCAATAATTGATATCTGGTCTTTTGACAGCCATATCTGAAAAGCTAGAGGGACACTACAGGGCATGCCTATAATTTGTACAATTGAACAAAATTTATTTCTGAAGAGATAATTCTCTCTTTTTGATATAAAATTATACAGGAAATACAAGCACAGAGAATAAAACCAGGAATTAAACCTGGATGTGGTATCGCATGACTTGAGTTTCTCAAGAGGGTACTGGATGTTACGAAGACTCCATTGCATGCTAGAAGTTGAGTGTGTGATTAAGGGTTTTCCTACTGAGGTTGTTAGAAATATGAAGCAATTAAAACTGTAAATATTTTTTAACTGATTTAAGGCTTTTTGCACCTGAGAATGGTTAAAAAGTTATAGGTAGATTTTACAGTGTTTAGATTCTGCATTTCTTGGTCTAGACAAAGGGTGTTAATGACTTACACATCAGAGTAAAACACACCAAGGATTAGTATTACATAATTTCTGGTTTTCTGTGTTTAGATTTTTTTTTAATTCTATTACATGGGTCTTTTGAGTTTTTGTTTTGTGTTTAGTTTGGGGGTTTGTCTTTTGTTGTTGGGGTTTTTGGGGGGGTTTTCCCATATGTCCTAGCTAATATTTTGAAATAAATTATTGATATGTTTCCAGAGCAAAGAGAAAGGATAAGGTTTACTTGCAGGAAAGACGTGCAAGGATAAAAGAAAGGTGGAGTCTGGAAGGAATAAAAGATACCATGCAGAGGTCAGGAATTAGCATCTTCCTAGTGGCCACTTACTTTATGCTTTGTGTCATGACTGGTGCAGCCTGTTTGGGAAACAGCAGAGCGTGAACTCTCTTATCTAACCACATCTCTTCTCCTTGAGGTTTGATCAACTGTGGAACCTAGGCGAAAGCAATCATCTACCTCCCAAGCTTTGAGGTGATAGTTTTGCATGGAAGCTTTCTTTGAAAGCTTCCTGGAATGTAGAAAAACAGAATTCACAGACCTTTGGACACAGATTGCTGGGACCAGGATTCAGATTATTCATTTGGCAGTGGCTGTGTATAAGAGTATTTTGAAAGTTGCAGAAGAACAGGTTAAAGCTGGAATGGGCTGAGTCTGTGACTCCACTTAGGATGTGTCTATATTCTGTGAGTCACTGACCGAGTTTGAGGTGAGAGTGATTTTGGCATAAACTGAAGTATTTATTCTCATCCAGAAAATGAATCCCCTGCTTCTGAGTGTATCTTTTTCTGTTAGTTTTTATGAAGTAAACAGATTTCAGAGGCTTCAATGCATTCAAATATGTGGTTTTTACAGGCATAGCAGAGGACCTTCCAAGCAAAGGGAACTCATCACCTGTTGGGGCCAGTATTTTTTATATTTTCCTGGAAGCATATTTGAGTAATCAGAGCAATGTCAAGACATCATCCTGCTGGCACTGAAACTTTGTTCCCAGAAATGTCGCTTAGGACAGACACTAATGCAGTCAAAACTGTTTGTTCTCCTTACTTCCTCCTCTCCTACCTATAAAGGGAGAAATTATTGTTGTACTAAAATCTGGAAAAGTAGGAAGAAGTCGATAGGGTGTGCTATCCCTGGAAACATTGCACTTTGGCCAGAATTTGTCCTGGTAACAAGGAAGCTCCAATTTGTAGTTTATTCTTTAACTTAACTGATGTAAAAACTGTGAAGGTAGTGGTTGAGCAGGTCTGTGAAAGCACAAGGTTCAGTCTGGGAGAGGGCTAACAGTGCTAGCAGAAGACCAAGAAAGCTTTCAAATTCTGTGTGTCCTCATAGATGGTGCCATCGATACCTTCATGAAGCTTCACATGAGATACAAGATACCTTAAAACCACAATTAGCTTATTTGAACTTGTTTTATTCGTGTTCTTGCAGGAGTTGTACCTGTTTAGATGTGACCATTTACTTTCTGTGTTTTCTGTTGTACATATAAAGAGAACAGATCACAGAATCACAGAATTAGTANGATTTGATACATAATTTACAGGGGGTTTTGTAGATGATAGAAAATATAGGTGGCTGGATTTAGTATGTTGGGAGCCACATTAGATGTGCCAACAGACTGCTCTTGGCATTGACATGCATTTGACATGCTGTATTGTAGGTATTTCAGATGGCCAAGTCCTGTTTTCATACTTTTTTCTTTGATTCTCACAAAGCAGCTTAGATTTCAGACTCTTTTCTAGGTCTTGTTAGTAAAGGTTATGTTAATGCCAACATGAGCTCAAGTGCTGATGAGACTTTGGATCATTCATTACCTATTTATCAGCTTGATTCTGAGACAAATTGTTCATACGGCCAGAGGAATCTTCATACTCTTCATATCGTAAGTCTGTTAGGGAAGAAACTGATTCTGACCTGGCTGGGCAGGAAATGGATAATCCTGCAGGAGCTTTGCCCATGACTCCTTGGCTCATTCCTTTGGTCTTGCCTCTGAGATAGCAAAAGCAGGCAGAACAGCAAGCCCAAATGTACAGTATGTGTTGTCTGCACCCAGGCCTCATTGCCAAAGGCTCTGTAAAGTTATCTGCTGATGTAGATGTATGGACACAGTATCTACCACTGAACTTCAGTAGCTTGTGACCAAAGGCTTAGACATTGCAATCAGGAAGACTCCTCTCCCAGCTTTCACTGACGCAGAGAGAAAAAAAATACCCTAAAAATTAATTCTCTTTGCATTTTTCAGTGCATCATGTTTGCCTTGACTTGAGAATTTCCTCAAGATGGTGACTTTGCCACCTCTGTCACCTGGATTTTAAAATAATCTGGTTCATATTTCTAGTCCAGCACTTAACATCATTGTCTCAGAAGACAAGACAGTATGTAACTAACTGTACCTTTTTTCAAAAGGTATACCAGCTGCAATGTATTTCTGTTTGTGACCAAAGGTGATGTTAAGACACTCAGGTTCCTCTTCCTTCATCATAAAGACCTGGCACTTGAGTATTCTCCAATAAAACTGTGGCTGTGGAACTGACCTGTGATTTCAGTCCCACAAAAGCTGCTTTCTTGACTTACCAGTGATTTGGCAACTCTTGCCTTCTCTCTTTCAAGAGCGTGTTTGGGAAAGATTTCGGAATATAATTATTATAACTTTTTTTCACTTACTGAACAAAATACATAGCTGTAATTAAATCTAGAAGACATTGGGAATTTATCTGTATTTTAATTTAATATTTTTTTAGTCAAGTGCCCTCTCTTCCTTATGGTGTCTTTTGAAGATCCCTCTTCTTGTAAAGTGAAGCGAACATTAAATTATGCGTATTTTTCATACTAAAGTGGGTAATGAGAACATTAAATTGTACATATGATTCGTACTAAATATATTTGAACTTTTTGCAGGCTAGAAAGTATATGATGTGTTTTACAACCTAGTATAATTACCATTGTGAGCTTTAGTCACTGCAGCTAATCAAAAAGTGGTTTGTTGTTACAGCAGGTTGATACGTTTTACTTCACGCCATTAAAATCTTCCTCCTATTTCTCAGTTCTCTGGCTGACATGACATTCCCATGATATGACAAAGGAAAACAGGGTGGTGCTACAATGCAAGCTTGTTATTTGGTTTTGCATGCAACAATTTCTAGGGAGAAGGGATCAAGGAAAGAATCACTACAGTCCTTAAGATGACCCAATGTTACTGAATGATGTCCAGTAATTAGTTTTTATACTGTTAATAGCTTTTGTATGGATGAAATAGGAACGTCGTGAGCGGGTTTTTAGTTTTCTCAAAATATGCAACTTGTTAATCTTATATAAGATTATAAAAGTCACTGGCAGAGAGTTACTCTTAATTAGTGAATATATAATTTTATAGTGAAAAATAATATCTTTATCATTAATAATACTCTGATAGAATATTGTCTTTGATTCATTCTCTTATTTTTTGAAATTAGCCACTTCTTGAAAGATGGACAAGGTTTTTAGAAAGATGTCTTGTTCTTAAATTTCAGATTAAAATTTTAGAATAGCATATTTTAAAATTTTGAAATACTCATTCTGAATTCAATTACAGAAAACAAGATGTTTCTTAATTTACTCAGAGTAGTAGCTTTCTTTTGTATTTTTATGTATTAAAATAGTCTTACAGTGAAAATGTGAAGACTGGCTGCACATGATGGGGAAAACTTAAGAGGATTGGGAAAAGCAAAAGGCAGGACTAATCTTTTGAATGAGACAAGCTTAAATATTCAGACACATCAGAATATTGTTGGAAACAGACTTTTGGACCAATTTCCTTTTGCAACCACGCATATGCTTTTCCATAATCCTCGTATTTTAAGGCTGTGTTTAGAAAATAACTATGTTAGTCTTAAATGCAAAGGATAGGTCTATATCATCATCACCACATCTTTTATACTTGCCTGCCTCTTCCAGAATTTTTTTCCCAACAAAGTCAGTGTGGCAGATTGGTACACTTAAAAACTTGGGGAAGATTATTTTGTATTAAATGTCTGCCTAGAAAGTTACCATCTAAATAAATTTCATGTATATTTATTATGGGAAACCATGCTAGTCTGTTTTATAGGTTTATTATTTATGGAAAAAAGTCCTGATTAATACTGCGTTTAATAATTGAAGCAGTTCTAGTATCTTCAAGTCCAATTCAGAATTAAACCCTGAAAATACTGGAATCAACAAACTGGCATATTTTGTCATTTGTTAGTTCTTTTAAGTTAGCTGTTATATTTAGTCAATTACTTTACTTGGCAATGTTTTGTTTTTCAGGATGGAAAGAAGAAGTTTGACAAGGAAAGTGAGAAATATTATTCCATCTTAGAGAAGCACTTAAATTTATCAGCAAAGAAGAAAGAATCTCATTTGCAAGATGTAAGCACTGAACACACTCTTACTCAGTTTCACCTTTGCATAGAAATCATGATAACAAGCTGGTCTCTTCAAGACATGCTATATTTTGGTAATGTGAAATTGTGGTGATTTCTTGTAGTCATGCTTGTGACTATAAATTCTTGACTGAGATTAATACAAGCCAAATATTTGTTACATATTTTAACAAAGCAGTATTCTAAGAGTGCAATTTCATGTATTTCAAGTACAGCTAGTGTTTATTGGTTGCAACAACAGAATTATATTACAACAAAGAAAGTGTGAGTTTTATAAGCCATATGTGGAATATATGAAAGTCAATTAATTAATTAGGGGGGGGTTGCTATTTAATGTATTAATCAATGAAATTACATGCCTGTTTCACATAAATTTTAATCTGGAAGTCTGAACTAAGATCACTTTAATGATTCTCTTTTTTGGTTTTTCTCTTTTTCATCTTATTCTGAGATTGCATTGTGCACTGAAATTGTATCTACAACTTGAGCTTAGAGGAATGGCTAATTCTTTTCTGTTAAAAAGCACAAACCATGAATTCTTCTAGTTTAATGGGACAATTTCTGGGCTTTTCAGTATGCTAGTAGAAATAATTGTGATTTGTCTCTGAAGCAAACTGCAGTAAACCCAGAAATATGCTATCAATGACACTATGGGATTTGTGCCAGAAGTAGTTACAAACTATTTTGATGGGATTACTCTTGTCGCAGTGGCTCTTAAATCATGGGGATTAGTTTGCAGTTGGAATCTTCACTGAAGATGTGACCATCACTCAAAAGTTGTAAGATTTTTTTTTTTTTTATGCTTACTGATAATCACAGAATCACAGAGTATTCTGAGTTGGAAGGGACCCACAAGGATCATGGAGTTCAACTCCCAAGTGAATGCCCATATAGGGATTGAACCCACAACCCCAGAGCCATGGACACCATGCTCTGTCTATCTCGGCGTCGTGTCATCCTATTTTTTTTTTTTATATATAACCTAATTCCCTGTCCCATCATCTAGACCATGTCACTGAGTTCCTTATCCAGTCTTTTCTTAAACACCATAATTCAAATTAAATAAGGCTTAATGATTCAAGATTTGTAATAATGGTTATACACCTGGATTGCTATAATCATTCCAGATAAGACCTTAGTTATGAAGGATTGATTAATTGTTAGAGTTTTATGTCAGAGCTTTCACTTTTTCTAAATACCTTGTTTATTGATACAGAAGCAGTTCTGTTAGAGGCTAGACCTCAGCGGAAAAAAAATTTCTTACCAGAGTGTGGAAAAGTGAACTTAGGCATCAATTTAGTGTAGAATGAAAATAAAATAAAATAAATAAAATATTTTACTCATGAGACATGAAAATAATTACACTCTAGAAGCAGTAACTGAAAAGTAACTGTGAATCTCATAAACTATGGTAGAAGAACAAAGGATTTGGCTCTAGTATATAAACTAATGGAAAACCAGAATAATTTTTTCCACTGTGTCCTTAAATGACATATCTGGATTTAAAACCTTGTAACTGAGTCTGAAGTTTTCTGCTTTTCTGGATGTCTCCCTTGTAAAGGATCGAGGGCATAATGTGTCATTTCTGTCTTCCCCAGTTTTCCGCAGCTGTAGGTGTGCTGAATCAGCAACGTAGACCCACCCTAAGCAGAAGGTACAATAGCAAATCAGTACCAAAAATATTAACCAGGGAAACTTTTGGCCTGTATTTGTATTGTAAATAAAAGGAGGCCAAGCAGCAATTCCTGGCCTGAAATCCAAGTGACAGCTGTTGACTTGCATTTGGAGTGGTTTGGGTGAGTCCCCTTTATTGTGCAGATGTCCAGAATGGAGTTTGTTGGGGCAGTCCACAGCAGAGCAAAGAACCAAGTGGTGCTGGGCCTTTGGTGCTCAGTGCAGGTGATGGGAAGTCCATGCCTCAAACCAAAGTAATTAATTTAGTGAGATGGGAATACCAGCTTTTGACTGCTACAATCACATGAAAAAAATACATCTCTTTTAACCTGCTATTTCCTTGAATTGATGAGGTATCTTGATACCTCCTCACATTTCGTTAAGGAGTACAGGGATGAGCAAGCATCAGTTCTTCTGTTCTGTTTGGCTCTTTTACATGTCTCACTTTTGTGCAGTTGAAAGCACCTTAATTAGGCATCTGAAGTTTGATGGTCCAAACATATTCTGTAGTTTGTTTATATTCTTCTAACTGAAATGTGGTGGGTATTCTAAGAGCCTGCAAGACTTGGATGACTAGCCTTTTTGACTTTAGCATTAAAATGAAACTTCATAGTACCATCTTTTCACTGTCTATGGAAGCCCATAATGGAGCAGAAAATGGGGAGAATTAAGTGTTGTGAGAAACTTAATAAACTCCTGATTTTATTTCTTTGAAATCTCTTCTAGAATCAGTCTCCAAGTTTATCTGAGGTTCTGGTATGTATTCCAGTGATAGCCTACATCAATGAAAATACAGTCTTACCTCCTTCGCTGGTTACAAGTCTCATAAGGGTTCCACAAGTCACCCAATCCACGAGCATGAATATGCACATAGGCCACGCTCATCTCCCTGCCCCCTGCTGCCCCAGAGTGCTGGGGAGTGCTCCCCATGGCTTCTCACAGCACAGAGGAGCAAAGGGAAGCGTTTCTGAGCCCTCTCTTACTGGGGAGGTCCCCAGAGAATCCCTTTGGCCACGCTGCCACATTCACCACTGCTTTCACCACTGGGCCACTGCCACCATGCATGTTTGCATTGCTGCCAGGGTAGAGAAGCTCATCCCAGGGCCATGGCAGGGCAGGGGCTCGGCAGTGCCTGCTGGCACTCTGCAGGCTCTCCCTGGAAAGGTGCTGGCGGAAACAAAAGCTTGAGAGCATTGCATATTGGGACACCTGGGAGGAGAAACTGGTCCTGGCACACAGGGGCATGAGCAGCAGAGGGAACGGCTAACTCCTACTGCAGTTCCTGTGGAGGAGGCTGCAGCACTGTGGAAGCACTTTCCCTGGAGCTACATATATCACCTGGCACTAGGTGCTCCAGGCACCAGGTGCACAGCCTGTGAGGACACAGAGCACTTAGTGCTTGGATTCTGCCACAGTTAGCACACCTCTCAACCTCACCTCCCCCATCTGTAGCCAGAACACCCAGCGGGGAGCAGTGGCAGGACACCCCGCTCCTAGCACAGGCAGCGCCGTGGGAGTATACATGGCATGTTATAAACCTTCCCTGCCACAAAACACTCATAAGAGAGCGAACTGTGGATGTGCCCAGCAAGCAAGAGGCACTGTCCCCCCAGCCCCATGGGGGTATGCTCTGCAAATAGCCAATTAATAGTCACTGAGAAATTCCATGAATCTGTGAAGACGTGAATCAATAGGCGGGAATATGCAAGGTATTACTGTAGTACCATGTCATGCATGTAGAGACTCAAAATCATATCCTCAAATTTCTTTTATTTTTTACATGTGGCTTGAAGTCACATTAAAATATGTGAAAATCCTTTTTGAAGCTTTAAAATCACTTTCAAAGTGATTCTTATAAATCTGAATCAATCAGTATTCACATAAATTCATAAGCTTTTACATAATATATATTTGTCCTGTGCAGGGCTAAGGGTTAAATTTGATGATCTGTGTGGGTCCCTTCCAAGTCGGCCTATTCCATGATTCTGTGGTATTTGAGAAATTCTAGATATAGTCCCTGATCACTAGTGGTGATTATGGTCTTAATTTAGAAACCCGCCCATATCTGAGATGGTACTTGATTGCTGTAAGTATCATTGTAGCTACTACCTGCTTAAATGCTGTTCAGAATACAGATAGATTTAATGAGGTTTAGACTTCACATTAGGAAAAAGTTTTTCACTGAAAGAGTGATCCAGCATTGGAATGCGTTGCCCACGGAGGTGGTTGAATTGCTGTCCCTGGAAGTATTTATGGGTAGACAGGATGGGATGTTGAGGGTCATGATATAAAGGTTATAGCTGTTAGGTTTTAGTTGGATTATAGGTTGGACTTGATGATCTTCAAGTCTTTTCCAACCTTATCAACACTGTGGTACTGTGAGGTGTTTCAATACTTTCTCTGAATCAAAGCCTGAAAAAGTTAATTTCTAAAACTAGATTTTATTATTTACTTACCATTAAATGTGAAAGCTGAGTTCTACCTCAAGTGCTTATTGATGGTACTTTTATGAGCTAGGGATTGTTGGCTCAGGTCCCATAGTGGTGGCAGCTGCTTCTGTTCAGCTATGTAGCACTGTCTTTGTGATAGATTTTTTGTGAAATAAAACTATTAACAGAGTATCAGAGAAAACAATAGCCAAACACACTATATAAGTGGCAAGTGGCAGTTAATTTTTAGCTAGAACGCCTTATTATTGGAATTTTTAGTGCCTGATTTCTGCTTCATAGTATTACAGTGATGACTTCCTATATCTCACTTCTGCTATTGCTGCTTCAATGCATCATGCTTTTTTCCCTGTGAAGACGCCTCGATTCTTCACAGCATTTTTGCTTCACAGTCCCTCTGCTGCGATGAGGGGGCAGCACTGACACTCCCTGAGGGTGAGATGGCCATGCCCTGCGGGGCGACTGGGGCAGTGCCTCTTGCTTGCTTGAGGTCCACAAGCAGTTCTCTGTCTTATGACAGTTGGAGAGGTTCACAGGTTCGTAGGTTATTCTGAGTTGCAACGGAGCCACAAGGATCATCTAGTCCAACTCCCAAGCGAGTGTCCACCCAGGGATCAAACCCACCCCACAACCCTGGAGCCATGGGCACCACGCTCCATCCATCCGAGCCTCCCATCACCTAGACCATGTCACTGGATGAGTTCGTCATCCAGTCTTTTCTGAAACACCTCCAGGGATGGTGACTCCACCACCTCCCTGGGCAGACCATTCCACTGAGGGATTACTCTCTCTGCTAAAAAGCTCTTCCTAACATCCAGCCTAAACCTCCCCTGTCGTAGTCTAAGGCCATATCTTCTTGTTCTGGTGCTGGTAGCCTGAGAGAAGAGATTTACACCCACCTGACTGCAACCTCCCTTCAGGTAGTTGTAAGCAGCAATTAGGTCACCTCTGAACCTCCTCTTCTCCAGGCTGAACAGTCCAAGTTCACAGAATTCACAGAATATTATGAGTTGGAAGGGACCCATAAGGATCATCTAGTCCAACTCACCATCTAGGGAAGGTTTATAATATGCTGTTTATAGTCCTGCAGCACTGCAGCACATCAGGGTCCCTTCACAGTGCAGCATGACCCCACTCCACAGCGATAGGTGGCCCGTGCTGTGGTTGCATGCCCACTTCGCAGCAGAAGCTGCTGGTGCCACTGTCTCATGCTGCTCCAGAGCAGAATTCTGTGGCGGGAGCATTGGGGAATGGTGGCAGTGCTGGGTGCAGCAGTGGTGTGGGTAGCCTGGTGCTCCATGCTGAAAGCCTGCAGTACTGAGGCGCTGCTGTAGCCCGGCGCTCTGCAGTGAAAGCCTGTGGTATGGCGGCAACGCTGTAGCCTGGCGCTCAGCAGCCAAAGCCTACAGTATGGTGGCGTTGCCAAAACCTGGTGCTCTGCAGCCAAAGCCTACAGTACAGTGGCACCACCATAGCCTGGTATGCACGCGGGCTGGTATGCACTCGCCGCTCAGGAGCAGACTGTGATGAAAGCAGGCTCCAACGCACTCACTGCTCGTGACTGGGCTGTTACAGCAGTGTAAGCCCAAGCCTCACAGCAATGCAAGCCCAAGCATTGACTACAGCCCTTACATCCCCATTTTAATAGTGTAGGGGGGGGGGGGGCGGGGGGGACATGGAAAGAATGCTTGCCAGGGTTGCAGTGGAGTGGCAGAGCTACACTGCCACCCCCTCCCGCCACCCAGGTTGACTACAATTGACTACAGCCCTTGCACCTCCAGTTTAAATATGGGGGGTGTGGCAGTGCACAGAATCAGCACTTGCCATAATTTCGCCCCAGAACACCAGTGTACGGCAGGATCCCGCCGTGGTGCGACGCAGCACCAGTGAAAGCCAGGAATTCATGCCCCAGCTCCCACACGGAATCCCGTGAGCTCCCATGGCAGTTAAGGGGCAGGGAAGATTCCCTGTTATGAGTGTGTGTAGCCAAATAACAACAGTAGCATCTCCTTGACTAAACAAGAATATGTGGTGCTACAGTGAATCCTCTCTGTATCGCGACTTCTCCTTCACAACCTCGCGCATTTGCGATGTGAATTTATCGCAGTTTTGATTCCACCATTTGCGAATTTATGCCATTCATGCATGCGTACTGACACTGCTCCACCAAGAGGCGGTGCCGGAGCTCCCTGTGGGGCGGCGCTGGCCCGGCCCCACGGGGACGGCTGGGAGTCCCGCTGTCCCGTTACTCTGAGCGCAGCTGGGGAACTGAACCCCCCGCGGGCGCGTGTTACTGTTTCTGTGGCTACATGGAAGGAGGGCAGTGCCACAGGAAAGTGGTGCTGGGCTGGGCGCAGCGGCTATGCTCACTCCGCTGCCACAGCTGAACCCCCCCGCCCCGCGNATGTGGTGCTATTGAGGATCAAGTCCTGCCTGAAGGAAAACATTGACTTTTTGCTTTTGTACTGTTAAAAGTACTAAACCTGTTTTGTGATATGTTTGCTGGTTTAATGTTTATTGTAAAGGAAAAACAACATCAAGATTTTCCAAGTTTCCCACATTTGTTATTTTTAATGCCAGGATTGAACTAGAAAATATATGCAAGTATCCTTCTATATTTTACCTGGCATTCATCAAAAAGAGATAAAGTGGTCTTACTCACGTTTTCAATCCATGATAAAATTTTTGACCAAAGACCAAAATGTAACTAATGCAGCTCAAAAGGAATCTGCTTCAGAAGAAGAACTGTTATGAAGAAAGATGAATTAAAATGGAATTTGCATATCTTCTTTAAGCATTATCTACATGCTGCATGGCTTGTCTGTTAGTTCCCTCTCCTGTGGCTTGTTTAAATTGGGGATAAAAGCCTATTACTCTTTGTCAGCTGATAAATGTTAACTCTTTAGCTAGTTAGGCAGAAGACTCTTTTGGTACTGGATCTCCATGTTGGGTGGTATTAGTCAGGCACTTCTGACAAGTATCATGTTATAGTTCTGTCACTTGAAAATTAAAACTTGAAATATATTTGATTTATGATGTTAAAGACTTGAATATGTTTACGCTCCAAGAGCACGTGATTCATACTGTAAAATAATAATTTGCAAGATGTCAATGTAAAAACCAGACTATTTAAGAAAGAAAATACTTTCTTGGGAAGGTATTTGAAGCTGAGAAATAGATACGATTTCAGTGCATGTGATACTTACACATTTCAATAGAAATTATCTTTTTGTCTCTCCTTGATTCCCATCCAACCCACTTCTATATCTTTTTCTAAAGATGCATATACCAAGTACCTGCTGCTACTTTTCTTCCCCTCTAGGCTGTTCTAAAATCTAGAATATTAAAGTGCAAAAAGGTAGAGGAACCAAAAAAAAAAAAAGGGGGGAGGGGGGAGAGAAATTACATGAGGCTAAAATGTGTAATTTTAGCTTCTTAAGCTTGCATTTAGCTATTCTAAGTAGGTATTCTAATTTTCAGGAAGAAAACTGAACACATGAAACTTGTAAAGTAATCTTTCTTTACAATAATATCTGTTTGGTGACGACAGTCTGTTTTTAAAGCTGTCATGTGACTAAATGTCTGTATTTCATTTTGTCTTTTAGGCAGATACACAGATTGACAGAGAACATCAGAACTTTTATGAGGCATCATTAGAATATGTTTTTAAAATTCAAGAAGTACAGGAGAAAAAGAAATTTGAATTTGTAGAACCTGTAAGTTTTATGTTGTATTTTCTTTAAAATACGTGCATTTAAAGCTGAAAATTTAATGATAATTATAGATTTTTTCCTCCTTTTTAAGTTGTGAATGCAGGTTGTTTGTATATAGACAGACATTTAAAACTTGACTTGGGCCTTTTCCATGTTTATTAAAGGATTATGTAAGAGTTTCGTATCTACTGTGAAGTGAAATGTCTGATGACTTGAAGTGTGTATAACATTTTAATGGGACAACATGTAATGTTGTGTTCGTACAACAACTAATACCATGATTTAATGGCTTAAATTTTGAGCCAGTTTTTTAATTTAAATATTTTATGTAGGTAGTGTACACATAAATTCTTCTGAGTTAATTACACATGAAATGAAGTGAAAAATCAACTTTATTGTAGGATAGGTAGGTTTAGTGGTTTGGTTTTTTTATGTGGAGTCATATGTCTTTAGTTTGCTATGCATATAAAGGAAAGCATATGTTGATAGCCCATTTAAGAATAAGTTGTGTTTCAAAGTTGTGTTTCAAAGTTCATATTTCAGTCTGGGATTTTCTTGGGGGATTGGAAAAGACTTGATGAGGAGCTCAGTGACATGGCCTAGATGACGTTGGGAGGCTTGAATGGATGGAGCGTGGTGCCCACAGTTCCACACTTGTAGTTCTGATCCCTGGGTGGGTGTTGCTTGGGAGTTGGACTAGATGATCCTGTGGGTCCCTTCCAACTCAGAATAACCTGTGAAACTGTGACTATGTTTCCAACCCACTCCCCTCCACCCCAACTGTCTTCTTGGTCAGTCAATACCAAAAGTGGTGTGATGTGTATGATGTGCTAGCATATTTCTGTGGCATATTAGTAGTATTACTTCTGTTCATGTCATACAGTTGCCTCATTTAGATAGTACCTGCAGCTCTTGACATAGAACTTCCAGTGTCACCTGTCCCTTTCCATTAAGCATAGTGAGCATAGCAGAGCATCAGTTGCGAAAGAGGTACAACAAGTATCTTTTTCTCTTTCTCCAGCCTATATTCCAGCTCCCTTGTAACTACTGAAGCAGCATTCTTGACTGTGAAAAAGGTTCAATTATGTCTGTAACACCCAGTGTCACCAAAACGAGCTTCTCAAATGCCTTCCTCCTGTGGGATGAGAATGTATTGTATAGTGAATATTTGACATTGATGCGAATTAATGAACCTGGACTGAGCAAGCAGTACTTACAGAAATCCTGTCTTTAAGGCATACAGCTGCCAAATCTTAGAGAATAAAACTTTGCCTGGATTCCTAAATAAGAACATTTTTCTACCTGTCAGATTAATCCAGAGTGTGTGTCTCTGTCTCCTTATGCAAAACTCGCATATCCTGGAAAAATCTAGCAATCTTGAACTGGCTCTGAACCTAGTATAGAAGACTTTATGCTCCTTTAATGTAGTAGAAACTTGCTATATTGAAAAGAGCTTATACATTGGAAAATATTGTAAAATTGCACATAGTTAAAGCAGGTAAAATTTACTTTTAGGTGAATCAGTTTCCATGCTGTCTCAGGCCAGTAGGCATTTCATCCAAGTATGCTGTTTGTTGCCTATGGATCATTACTTGGTGTTCCAGAGGAAGGTATGGGAAATACTCTGGTGACTGGGTAATGATAGCCCTTGCAGGCAGTGTTTTTTGACTCTGGGTGTGAATTTATTTATAATCATTCTGAATACAAATGAAGCTTAAATTATAAAATCACTTATTAAATGTTGAACTTTCAAAATCCTTAATTTTTTGTTTGTACTCTGTTGCATGCAACATGCTAGAATAAAAGCATTTACTAAAACCTGTAAGGGAAAGTATGACAAGTAAATTATATAAAATTATACAAAATACACAAATCAGCAATACTATGAGATTAAAAGCAAGCCCAACACTCCCCTCACCCCCCAAAACCCCCACCAAAACTCCAACTAAACTAACGACTTCAAAATAGGCTTTCTAAAAATGCATGTTTAGCTAACAGATGTTGGAAGTATTAACACATGCTCCTAGATACAAGGTCTAGATAAGGACAAAGCCTAACACTTTAAAATTATACATCAGAAGAATTACCATGTTATTAGTTTTCCTCTATGTGCTCTGTGGATGTTCAGATGGTAGAAGATGCCTGATGGTTTGTGCCCATAGAGACATTCCTCCTCAGGAGCTCTGATGGTTGTGCTGCTCATGTCTCTGATTCATCAGAACAGTGTCATGTGTCCGTGTAATTCTTGGTCTGATGTGTCACTACTAGATTCTTTGAAGAAGAGTTTGACAAAATTAATCTATTAGTGCAGTGAAGGAGGAAACTGTGATTCCCACGTGAAAGATGGATAAGTTCATGACATGAGAATAGAACTTGAAAAGTAAATGATCTGCTGGACCTTCTTTCAGGACCTTCAGTTTTTCTGTGCCAAAGGATAGAGATGATCTGGGAACCAGAGCTGGAGAAGTAACCTAGCAAAAATTGCCAGGTGGGTTACAGCTAGGACAGTGGAAGTTGGTAAGAGTGGAGCATAGTCTTTCCTGAAGAAGAATGGGGTACCAAATGCTAATGACTTGAGCACAGAGTAGATGATTATAATACAGTTATACCTCCTCGTTTGCGAGAAACAGATCATGTCAGAGCCGTTGCAAAACATCAAATTCGCTAACATGCACAGGTCATTAATATGCACGCAGACCATGCCCATTGCTCCACCCCTCATCACTCCAGCACTGCGGGCACTTTTCCACTCCTCCCTACGGGCTTTCTCAGCACAGGAGAGCAAAGGGAACCATTTCTGAGTCCTTTCTGACTGGGGAGACCCCCCCGAGAATCCCTGGGCTTCTCTTCAGCAATGCTGCTGCTTCTGCAGCTGGGGCCGGGTTGCTGCGACTGCGCGTGCTCACACTGCCTCGCTGGGCCACTGCTCCACCCCCCGCCCCTGCTCCCAGCCCCAGTGCTGGTGCCCATGCCATCTCAGCCCCGCATGCTGTCCTGGCCCCGCGCGGTGCAGGGTGCAGCTGTGGCAGCAAAGTCGGCATGTCCCGCTGCTGCCCCATCCCAGCACACAGCCAGTCCCGCCCCACAGGGAGTGCCGATGCCACCCCTCGGCAGAGCAGAGGCACTGCGCATGCGTCAGCCAGGGAACATCATAAATCGCTGAATCAGAATTGCGAGAAAAATTCCTCGCAAATCAGTGAGGTCGTAATGGAAGGGTCACAATGCAGTGAGGATATACTGTATTTAGAGTAGACTTTTGCATCTGCTTCTAGGGTCCTGGGTTTCTCTGGTTTCTCAGTTGTTCTTGTTCGAAAGGGTTGATATTGTGTACTAGTGTGAGTAACTGACATATTCCCATTTATGGTCCTCCTAGATTTTGATTTTTTTACAAGAAAACAACCACTTGGTTTTCATAGAGATCATGATTTTAAAATTTTTTTGAAGGACAAATTAGCATTAAAATTTACTTTACAACAAGTTAAACAAAAAATCCAAGTAAGTGACACTAATCTCTCTTGCGAGCTTTTCCCTTGTGAACCCAAAGAAGCTAGTCTAAACCAATGCTGCTTTCTTAGGAGGTTATGCATGTTAAAAAAATGCAAACACTTTCCTAGCGCTCATTGTCCTTCAGTGATGCCAGGACTTCCTTGTACTCTAGAAATCAGGGCATGAAGTTTATAAGCAGTAAACTATCTGAAATGTGAGGGATGGGCCATTAAATGTTTATTTAATGAAAAAAAGGAACAAAATAACCCTGCCTGTTATTGCATGCATTTCGATTAGACTTCGCAGTGGATATCAAACTTGATTTCCTCTTTCCTGAAATTTCTACATTATTAGCTACATTCACTTTAATGTGAAGAATAAGCACTATCTGCTTATAAATACAATGAAAGCAGGGAGACAGGGACTTCTGGCTGATGTGCTGCAGGCCAAAGGTTAAATTCCTTCCCTATCCAAAACCTAAGTACAGTCTTCTTCCTGTGAGAATGAAATGACCAGGCAGTCTTGAGGTCACCAGCTCTACATAAAAAAATAAATAAAGTCTCAAGAATTAGTTGGATTTAGTTTCAGGTTCTGTGTTGAAATCCTTGTGACTCTGGGATGGTAGTAGCTTTCTATTACGGAATTCAGACCCGTCTTTATTGATGTGGCTAATCGGATACTCAGAATGAGGTAACTATAAGGCACTTGTTAAAATGAAAAATTGTTGATATGAAAACATCAGGCATTGTTTGTGATGCTTGATGAAACAGATTATATCTTTGTGTGTGAAGACTACCTCGAAATACATTCTGAAAATCTCCTTTGAAAGGAAGAAGTGATGATTTTACTTTCTTGTTTGTAATGTTTGTTTCCTATTTTATTTAATACAAATATCTTTCAAATTATGAGTCTGCTGTTAGTGCCAGTGCCACTTCTAACACCAGCGACAAGAAAATGCCACTATGAGCATAAGCGTAGGGCAAAAGTCCTTGGCTTTTAGATTCCTCATGTGATGCTGTGGCTGGAAGTGATACCTGTCCTGGAAGTGATTATGGAGATGCCTGAACAGCATAGGCTCATTTGATACAGGGCATTTTCTAATCCTTGTTATTTCAATGCTAGTGCACATACTTTAAAGCAAATACCATCCTCAATGGCACATTATTTCAGCACAGAACTTGAATAAGCTGATCTAGGACTTGAATAGCGTTTTTCTTTTATTCCTTTTTTTCTAAGTGCTCAGTGAGTATTTGACCAAGAGAACGTCAAGGCTAGGTCCTCTGCAATGTACAACTACTGGAATACCAGAGAAGTGTTTTAAATAAAATTAATTCAGATTTTCTCGCAGTTTTTTGTGTTTGGGTTTTGTTTGGTTTTTTCCAGGGGGGAGGGGCTGGAGGGCGGGGTTTTTGCTGATGTAGTTTTGCTTTCAGATAGATTCAGCTTTGCTGCCATCTTGTGTTAAATATTTTCATTGATATTTTTCAGTGTGAACTGCAAAAGTGTTTTTATAGTGGAAAAATATTTTCTTCAGGTATTGAAGCTGAAATTGAAACAGTTTATAGTACATTCTCCTGAAATGTTCTTTAAACTGATCTTTATAATTCAGGCATAAGCTGACCCACTGAAACTTTCTCCCATTAGTTCTTTTATTGTAATTTTGGTATTCTCTAACAGTGTGATCTGGCTGCAGTTTTGCTAAGCACTCATGTTACCCCTGCAGTACCTCTTTAGCCAAAAGGAATGGGTTTAGCAGCCAGCTAGTACTTATAAGTTATGTCAGTTCACACATCCTTTTGGCTGAACTGAGTAAGCACAGAAGTAGTTACACTGCTACATCTGAAGGAGTTGTAGCTGGGGACACTGATGAGAAACTGCATCTAGATATGTGAGCACATGCTTCACTGGAGCCAGAGCAGAGCCTTAGTCATAATTTACTGATTTTATACTTTGTTCATAAAAAGGAAGATTAATTTTCTTTCTTTTCTTTGATGTAATTCTTTCTAGAATTATAGACACTTACAATTATAGTCTAGAATTATAGAAAATCATAGAACTCTTTCTATCTATTTACACAATTGGATCTTTTTAAGATATGCTGTTGTATTTGGACCTTTCTCAGAACCACTTGAATCACCAATAAGAGACTTTCAGAGTTAGGTCGTTAGCTGGGATAGTGATTTCAGCTGGACAGATGTTAAGCTGAGACAATTTACACGGGCTGTAGAGCCTTTCACTTGACTGTGTTCCCTTCATTGTTTGTTTGGTGTCCAATGTGGTTCAGGAATTCACACCCACTGTAGAGGCCCCCACAAAAACTTGCTTTCATATCCAAGGATCTTTTAAGTTTTTAAGGCTCTGTGACCGGCTTACTGGGCGGCATTGGGTTTATACCATCTCTGCCCAAGGCCAAGGTTTTGTCTGATCGTGCAATACCAGTAAAAACCAAGGGCAAAGTCCTTCTCCCAGCTGTACTCACTCAGCTGTACTATGCCAGCACTGATTGTCTGTTAACCTCGAACTGCTTTAACTTACTAATGCAGCAAACCAGCAGGCAGATAAGCACACTCTCAGCAGTCTCTTAGAGAGTAATAGGAGAGAGGAGGCAGAAAAATTTAACTACACTTCTTCAAGTAGGGCTGAGACTAAATTTAAAAAAAATATAAACAAAGCAAAAACTACATTTTTAATCTGTTTCACTTGCCATAATCTATGGTACTGGTAACACAAAGCAAAGTGCATTAATATGAACAATGGCATTTTTGTTGCCTGAGTCTAGACTAATTCAATAGTCAATGGAGACATATAAATGTTTCCCTTGGATCATTCATCCCATCTTGAGAGAGAAGTCTGAAAAAGGAAAAAGAATTATGCTCTTGAATACCTGTGGTTCCTTACTGAGTTAGAAGGCAGCCTGGACAGCCAGTTACTTAGCCCAGGTGATTAACTTTTTCAGTGGTGCAATATACTAAGAAAAATGTTTTCTCTTGTTAGATCTTTTGTTATTTGACATACAAACTCATTTTTCTCTTTATTTTGTTGTTTTCTTTACTTGTTTGTTTTGGGTTTTTTGTAAATGCATGTTATGTAATAGCAAATGGGATTATTTACAGCAATGTCAAAACATAAAATTGAAATCAGAATAAGTTAGAAGGCTTTTTAAACTATGAGATGGCAGAAATGCATTAATTCAGGAGCTAAAATTTAGTTGCTCCTTTTACTACCTGACCATTGTTTTAAAGCAAACTTTAAAAAGATTTTTCAACTGGACTTCAGTGGTTCTGTTGGAGTCAAACACAGACATACCAGATAGAGTTCGCATTTTGTTACAATGCAGGAAGGAATAGTCTGGATTTCCTGTATTGTAGTAAGTTATCCAAAATATTCTTCCAAGAGTCTCATTTCTGGAAAATAGGTCATAGCCCTAGCACTTACGATGAAGAAAGTGAAAAAATATTTTGAAGAAAAAACCCTTGAAGTCTGAAAGTTTGAACTTGGAGAAATGCACACCAGCAAAGACACCATCTGAAATATCGGATAAAATTACTAAGAAATTATTACGGAAATTACAACTTCATGATGAAAAATCTGTTTAACACTTCTTTCTCTTTCTTAAGGTCTGCTCATGGGTTCATTTGCAGCAAAGCTTTGCTTTTGTGCGTAAACATAGAGTGTTGTCCTAGGAGATAAAAATATATAATGCTTCAACATTTTACCTTTTCAGCTCCTGGCCTTTCTTCAAGGATTATTTACATTTTACCATGAAGGATATGAACTAGCTCAGGAATTCGCACCATACAAGCAGCAACTGCAGTTCAATTTGCAGAACGTAAGGATGATTTGTATTTGCAACATTTAATTTGCTTATTTATTTTCAGGATATTAAAGTAGACTCGTTGCAGTTTATTGAAACTCTAAATCTCACAATGTTTTAGTAGGCTAAAATCAAATTTATATACAAATAGGTAAGAATTATTTTTCTCAGGTTAATGTAAGTAAGATTCCTGGCAACAAATAACTTTGGAAGACTTAGTCTTCAGATAGTTAATTTGTGATTTCCATATCAAAAGTTTTATACAAGTGTATGTTTGTTTCACTGTGTAATTCAGATATTACACTTCCAAGGACATACAAGTAAAGAGATACAAAATATCTTTACACCCTTTGCTTACACATTCCTTGCTTTTAAGGAATAAAATGAAGTTTAACATGTTCCTATTGGACCAGCCTTACATTTTTCATGACAAGTAACATCAAAGTCCAGAACAAAATTTTAAAAAAATTAAGTCCATTTCATTCTTCAAGTAAAGGTACACTTGACAGAAATTTTTATAGCTCCACTAAGGTCAAAGAAGCTACAACTGTCTAGAAGACCTGACATCAGCCTTTGTGGATAATGCTTTGGCCACTGAACTTGGAGAGTATGAAACAGGTCTGGGAGTACAAGAGCACCTTAGCTGTGCTCAACTGCTATTCTCTGGATTACTGGAAAATAAAACACTGACATTTTCCGTATAGCACCTTGATGACAGAGAGACGTATGATGGCTTGAAGTTGGAAGATGACTGTTAATGTAGATCTGCATTCTTTAGAGTACTACACTCTTCCAGGTATTGCTGCAACTAAACAGTTCAGCAGACCTTCATAGCACCCTTCCCTCTTATTTGTGTTGTTCATATATAGGTATAGATCCCATTTTCAATGCTACTTGAGGTAATAAGGCTAAACCTCCTAGGTGATTGCCTTTTCCTTTTGTATCAAAATGCAAATGTTCTCTGTATGTAAAACATCTCAGCACCTTTTCGTTTCAAATTATATTTTCTACTTTGATTGCTACTAGGACTCTTTCAAGTAAAGGCACAAGGGGTCAGTGTTGTTGCACAGTAGTTTCACTGAAAGGGTGAAAAAATGTGCTTCAGTCTAGAGGTTTATTTATTTTAGTATGACAAGTCGGAGAGGATCATGAGCCCACAGCACAGATCAGAACTGGCATTGTAAGTCATAATGTGTTAGTATCTTCTATGCACAGATCTATAGAAGCAGAATTATGAGAGAGGGTTTTTTTCAATTTTCAATGCTAATAAAGAAATAGTTAATGTCTTCTAAATGTTATAGAAATGTGAATTGAAAGTGTAAATAGACTTCAGAGATAGAGTGAGACGTAAAGTTAGGCAGAAGGATCAATGTATTATGATTATTTCTGTTTGTTATATTTATACCTCAGAAAAAACATACACATGAACAAACAGTGGGATCAACATAACATTCCGTCCTTTTACACAGAGGTATGAACTCTGGCTCCAAATCTAGATCCAAAACTTTTGCTAACTGGGCTCTCTACTGATTTGTCATTCAGAGCAGCCCCCAACCTCAGATTGAAGTGAAATAATTTTTTTTATGGGAAAAGACAAACTAAGGACAGGGAAAATTCAGCCTGTCTCTTGTAGCTGTCAAAAGTATTCTTTCTATTGCATTGTGAGTTCAGGATAGTTAACCAGTAACAGCTGTAGGAGTAAGAGATTAGTAGCAGACTGACAGCTCTTAGCATGCCACCATGTTCTAATATCACCTGTTGTCACTTTAACTGTTTCAGCTGGCCAGTGTCATACTTTGTATGTCCATTTGGCTTTGTTTTCTATAATATGATTCAGAGACCTGGATGCTTAAAAGTAGTATTTAAAAACTTAATGAATAGACATAAGCTCTCAACATGGGGATATTCCTTCAATGGCATGTCTTGGTCGCTTGAAGATCTCAAAATTACCTCAGTTAAATTTGGTTTGAACTGATACTTCACCTGTAGGATACAATCTGAAAAATTCAGAGTAAAATTCTACCTCTCTCTCTAACAATAATATTTGCCTTCATAAAAAAGATTAAACATATTATGCTGTTGTTCAACTAATTACACAAATGGCCCATGAAAAGGGCAATGTATTCACTGGTCTATGAAGTCCTGAGAGTGTCTTTCTGACTAATCAAGATTAGAATCCATAGATGATTTTGTAGAAGCATTACAAAAATCTTTATTCTTTTCTATAACCTGTAGGAACAGTGTTCAATATCTCATACAATAAGAGCAACCTATCAAACCTCAAGCACTTCACAATAAATCTCCTCTACTATACCATGCTAGGTGCATGGAGGGAAACCCTAGCTTCACTGAATTCACTAGGAACAAGTGGCCATTCACATGCATGTAGGTATTAGCAAATATGGAAAACCCACCTTAGTACCATAATTGTTTGCTTTGTGAGATGCCAGGTTGCAGACATAATATGTAAGACAGACACACTACTTCCATTCTTTTGGCACAGTTGTGCCACTTGTTACCTTTTACTTTCCTACCATATTTTTATTATACCAGACTGTGGTGTTTGCATAGTCCTATCAAAAAGTGTTCATGACAGTGCCAGTAACCTGACTATTCTGAGCATCAATACCTGTGATATTGCTACAGATACACAGTACATTTATCACTTCCTCATGTGAAGAAATCACAGCTGTCTGGATACATTAGCCTGGCTTTAACCCAAACTAGTGTTTTCTGAACTGTACTTCAAGTGGTCCAGTGGGTCTTACTGCTTCCAATTTGGTAATAAGCTATTAGCAGCTTCTTGTTTAGCCAGGCTTCTGTTTGAAAATCCTAGAGTATACAGACATAAAGCCTCCATCTGTCTGCAAAATACAGTGTAAGCATATCAAAATGTACGAAATGGCGTCATGTCTGAGGTTAGTGACCTGCAGAAAGAAGAATGGTTCTATTCTCAGCTACACTGTTTCCTTTACACTGGTGTGCTTAAGTTGAAATTATTCTAGCAGTGAAGAGTATTATTCTTTATTGCATTTTCTTCCCCTTTATTTCTCTGGCAAGTGCTTATGTAGGTCACTGATACAGTATCCTTGACATTATTAATAATTAGTTCTTCATTGTTATTTTAGTACTTGCATGATATAATGAGGGATTTTGTTTGATTCCTTTTCCGGGCATTAGACTCGGAATAACTTCGAAAGCACTAGGCAGGAAGTGGAGAGACTCATGCAGAGAATGAAATCAGCCAACCAGGACTACAGACCACCAAGCCAATGGACAATGGAAGGCTATCTCTATGTGCAGGAGAAACGTGAGTAAAACAGATGTACCATTTGATTTGATTTGATTTGATTTGATTTGATTTGATTTGATTTGAAGGGCGAGAATAAAGAAATGGTTTAGTTATCAGGGCAAAACAACAGCTCTATGTTTGAATGTCTGTGGACTTCTGCTATGTTTGCTTTCCTAATATTGAAAGATTCGAAAGAAAAATAAGGATTTTATTTTTCGAAAGCACTCAGAGTAGCTATGGTCAGATGGAATGGTGATCAAAACACCTGTAAGCAACTCAGCTCCTGCTCTCTGGGTTCTTGTGGGAAGGTCCCTGCTGTACTTTGTCCCAATGGCTCACTGGTAGTAAGCTGTGCTCTGTCTGGCTGCCCTGCCCCTTGGTGCAAGCTCCCAGCACTCTGGCTCCCTCCTCTCTCTTGTACTTTCTTTGCCTGAATGGGGCCTGTAGTTCAGCTATCAGGAGCACCTTGTACCAGGGATCTCCACTCACCCAGCCATCTTAAGGATAAATGAGCATGCACTTAATGGGAAGCAAAGATGTAAGAGAAAAGTCATTTAAATACAGTCTTACCATAGCTAACCTCATCTGCTTTTACCCTCAGTAGCACTGAAAGTTTTAAGAAGGCTATTCAATGTTTCAATTGAATAATAATGATAAAAGAAACCTGTAAAGTGGAAATTACATTGAACACTGCTAATAGGTGAAGGAGAAAAGGACTGAAGCACTGGGCACATGCTGTGCTTCATTAAATAGTGAGAGGCCAACTTGACATCCTCTTTCTGAAAAGAGGTGGTTCATTAGTTTATTCTGGAGTAATAGTAACAGGGTCTGTAATCACTGTGCAGTGGAAAAGGTACTAATTTTATAATTCTTTGTCATGCAATTTTACTTTCCTAAAACCATCATCCTACAGGCTCTCGTCAAATTGTGGGGCAACTTAGTTAAATGTTTGCTATTCTTGAGAGTAAATTCTATATATATTTACTGATGGACATCATGGTTAATATAGTTTTTTTAAAAATTAGAACTGGAGCATAAGTTGTTTTTATTCAGATGGTCAACAGTAACGAGCGTAAAGTTGCAACATAGCTGTCTGGCTACCATTTTTAATGAAAAAAGGTGACTTCTAAACTCACCTAAAACTACTTTGGAAGTGCTCATCCTTCTTGTATGTGCTAGATAATAAACTGCCACTAGAGAAAAAATTGATTCAGAATAATTGCAGATTTTGTTGTGCTAAGTAAAAATAACTTAAAATATAGAAATGGAATAGGTAACTTCTGAGAGTGGATAACTCGCTGACTTTTCAGTTCGCGATGTTACTGTCCTCCAAAACACAGGCAGTGGGAGAACTTTCTCAAGGTCAATATAAGAGACCATGTAAATTTCCTCATCTACATTTCTGGATTGCAAGACATGAAATTTACATGACTGATTAAGTCTCTCACATAACCACCACCTTTGTGGCTACATTTAGAAGGCCAAGCCACTGTATCTTTAGTAAAAAAATACTAGATATGTTTTCAACATCTTCCGTATTTATTTAACTCTCAATAGAAACTCAAACACAAAACCCTTAGAATAAATTTTTTTAAGGTCAGAGTTCTTTCATTTTTTCCTGGTTCTGGCTTGAGTTAATTTTTTGAGTGTCCAGAAGGGGCATGGACAGGATGCAGAGGATATTCTGTATTACCTTATGTCATTGTCCAGGGATAGTGGAAGGGGTCTTTTCCCGGTCAAGTAGTGTGGTGGAAGGAGCAGCTGTATATTGTCAGGTGTTTCTGTATGGTGAGCACTTGCATGTGTATTGTTCACCTCTTCTGTACTGTTACTAATGTTGTTGCTGTTACTGTTTGTTTTCTTATTTCATTGCCACTTCTAGTAAATTATTCTTATCTCAATCCTTTGGTGATCTTTACCATTCATGCTTTCAATTCTCCTCTCCATCCCACTTCAGGGGAGGAAGGGGAGGACACGGTAGTGCCTGAGTAGCACATGGGTTTGGAGTGTTTTGGTGGGAACACTGAATACTATTCCTAAACCATGGCATATGTTAAAAAAAATTAATAGGTCCATACATACTATAGTTTGAAAAAAATCAATATCATGTGTTCTCCCATGAATAACTCTCATTGAAATTAATTGGAAAATCCCGTGGATTGAAAGTATCATCTAGTCCTTTCCTATTCAGAATTTACAAAGAAGTTAAAATACTGCATTTTATATATGTATATATACATACTTATCTCTGTTTTGCTTTGACAACTCCATTTGTGATAGCTTTGCAGAAAGGGGCCATGCTCTGATGCATTATACTTTCCAAGAGGAAAGAAGTGCTCTTCCTTTTTGTTACCTCTTCACACAATCAGTGTATTTGGTCTCTGCAGCTGAGTACCCAGAAGCTGTGTCAATGCTAGTAAAATAAATGCATCTGTACCCTGCTACTGAGACTATCATGCACAAAATATCTCACCGTCTGTGTTAAATTTCCTATTCTCAAAAATCAAGAAGATTTTTCCAAGTTACTTGACTATGTGTGTGGGCCTGATCCCTGGGTGGGTGTTCGCTTAGGAGTTGGACTAGATGATCCTGTGGGTCCCTTCCAACTCAGAATAACCTGTGAACGTAATCACAGTGAATGCTGCCAGCACTATTTATTAACTAGTGGAGGTATAACCGTAATATTCGAGCCCAAGGGGTAGCAGTCAGCAAACTGCAAAAACTTGAATCATCCCGTCCTCTGAAGTGCACCACCCTTCCAGATATGTCTGTGAGAATCTAGAAGCTCGTCTTGTTCTCTGCTATCTTATACAACTTTTTTTCCCCCCAGAAAAGCATGGCAGATCTTAGTTGTACTTCTGGGATGTTCTACTTCTTAGCTCAAGAAGGTTTTGTGTTTAGATTCACTGAGGGTTCACAGCAATGGCTGAACAAAGCTTTGGGTAATCCAGGAGTGAAAACATCTGCATCAGATATTATACTTTGCAGTAGGATTAAGAAGTAGTGTGGTGTGACCTTTCCAGGGTAAGGCACACACTCTGCTGGGGGCTGCTGTAGATTTCAACTTTGGCTATCTAAATGGAAGACAGGTGAATCCCTAAGTACATTATACTTTGGTACTGTGAGCATGTGCGACTGTCAGTATGTGAACATGATCAGTTGTGCACTGCTGTTACAGCCGCCTCTAGCATAGCAGGACTCTCTCCAAGGCATAAAAGGCCAATGTTTCTTGCAGAAGGCACCACCTCTGCCACCCAGCACTTTATCCCTCAACTCCAAACCAGTGTTTGTTTAGAGTGCACAGTTCCTTTGCTTTTTTTCATGTAATCAAGTCTCCTGTTAGTGTTCAACCACATAAGATTAAATCTATCTGAGCCAATGCCATTTTACCCACTCCCTTAAGGTAACAGGTAGAAGAATAGCTGTTCTATGATGCTATCAAAACTATTTATTGCCTTTGAGAAGAACTCTGAAAGTAAAGGAAAATACATTTTTGATTTTATTACTTTGACCAGTTTTCTACTTTTAATACCAGACTTCAAGGTTTCCCTCAGAGAAAGGGTGTAATGCTGAATTGTGTTTCACTTGGGTTGATAAAATCTTCAACTATATTTCATAGGCAGAAAAGTCCTCAAGTTCTGTTTTTGCCTGATGCCTCTCTGTTTACCCGAATAAAATGTTATTATCCATCCAGATGCCAAAGAAAATCAGTCCGCCCTTCTCACGATTCAATGTTTGATAACTATACCTGAACAACATGTTCAAGTATAAATTTAAGAGAGTCTTAGCTTTTGTAGGCTACATATAGATGCTGCTAAGTTTCATTTTTCTATGCTAACTCAAACTAAAATAGTGATAAAATGCCAGAATGTTCATTTCAAATACTGTCTCTCTTTACTTTAGGACCTCTTGGATTTACATGGGTAAAACATTACTGCACTTACGACAAAGGAACAAAAACATTCACAATGAGTATAGCTGAAGCCAAATCTGGTGGAAAAGTGGTGAGTTGCCCATACATGAACACAAATATGAGCTGTATATTACATCTTTTTATATTAAGCATTTAAAAACTGTTAAAAGAAAAAAATGTGAACACAGCATAAGGCTGTTTTTTTAGAGATGAAGCAGTACGTGTCTTAGATCACATGGATAAATATTTAGGTAATATTTATTTTAAAACATGTAAACTGCATATTAAATATCTTCTCTAATGTGGTTATTGCAAATCCATAGGAAATCAATCACATTTGCACAGAATCATGGAATGAATGAGGTTTGGAAAAGAGCTCTAGAGATTTCTAGTGTAAACTCAATGAAAAGTCAACCAGAACACAGTAGTGAGGTCTGTGTCCAATTAGGTTTTAGAAATCTCCTAGGATGCAGCCCTCTGTGAGTAACCTGTTTCCACATTTGACCACCATAAAAAAGCTTTTTCTTAAGTTCAAATGCAATTAATTGTATTTCTGTTTATGCCCATTACCTCCTGCTCTGTCATGGGGCACCTTTGAGAAGAATCTGACTCAGTCTTCTTTACTCCTTCCCATCAGGTATTTGTAGATAAATCACTGATATGATCCCTCTTCTCCAGGCTGACCAGTCCCAGCTCTCTCAGCTTCTCCTCATATCACAGATCACAGAATCATCAAGTCTGGAAGAGACCTTCAAGATCATCCAGTCCAACTATCAATCCAGCACCACCATAGTCACCCCTAAACCATATCCCCAAGTATAGATCCAGACTCCTCTTACACACTTCCAGAAATGGTGACTCCACCACCTCACTGGGCAACTTATTCCAATGCCTAACCACTCTGTTGGGTTTTTTCCTAATTGCTAATCTGAACCTCCCCTGATACAACATCAGGCAGTTCCCTCATGTACTTTCACTTGAGACATGGCAGAAGAGACCCTTACCTCACTAGAGCATCCTTTCAGGTAGTTGTGCTTCAAGTTCTTAATCACCTTGGGAGCCCTTAACTGGACTTGTGCTAGTACATCACTGTCTCTCTTGTACTGAGGAGCCCAACACTGGAAACAGAATTCCAGATGTGCCTCACTAGTGCTGAATGGAGGGTGAGGATCACCTTCCACTTAAGGCAGTGCTCTGCTTGATGCAGCAGGAGACTGGTGGCCTTCTTTGCAACAAGACCACATGGCTGGCTCATGGTGAACCTATTGCCCACCAGAACCTGAAAGTCCTTTTCTGCCTAGCTGCTTTTCATCCTGTCAGCCTACACTAGTGACTGGCTGCAGCTGGACTTCTGCTGTGAGCTCAGCAGTTCAGAAAGTTTTCAGTCCACTCTACCACCTGGTCGGTACTACATCTTTACTTGTCTATGAGGATGTAGTAGGATGTAGTGTTGAAAGCCTGGCTAAAGTTGAGATAAACAATATTAATTGCTCTTCCATCACAGACTCGGCCAATCCATCAGATTGTGGTTGGTTATCAAGTTGATCCTACATGATTTTTCCTTTGTTAAATTCATGTTGATTACATTCAGTCACCTTTCTGCCTTTAATATGTTCCATGATTATTCACTTCATCACCTTCCTAGGAATAAAGGTGATGCAGAGTGGCCCATAGTTCCCGATAAGATGAGAGAAAATGGCCTCAAGTTGCATTGGGGGAGGTTTAGACTGGATATTACAAAAAAATGTCTTCACCAAAAGGGTTATCAAACATTGGAACAGGCTGCCCAGGGAAGTAGTTGTGACGCCAACCCTGGAGATATTTAAAAGAAATGTAGATGGGTTATTTGTGCCCATTCTGTCCTAAATGGTTGTATCGCAAAATCACACAGAATCACAGATTATTCAGAGTTGGAAGGGACCCACAAGGATTATGGAGTCCAACTCCCAAGTGAATGCCCAGGGATTGAACCCACAACCCTGGTGCTAATCTCAGGGTCATGTCATCATCATTTTTTATTTTATTTTATATAATAACCTAACTCCCTATCCCATCATCCCATTATCTAGACAATGAGTCTAGATAATGTCTGAATGTCTATGAGTTCCTCATCCAGTCTTTTCTTAAACACCTCCTGGGACGGTGACTCCACCACCTCCCTGGGCAGACCATTCCAATGAGAGATCAATCTCTCTGTTAAAAAGCTCTTCTAGCATCCAGCCTAAACCTCCCCTGGCATAGCTTAAGACCATGTCCTCTTGTTCTGGTGCTGGTAGCCTGAGAGAAGAGATTTACACCCACTCGACTACCACCTCTCTTCAGGTAGTTGTAAACAGTAATGAGGTCGCCTCTGAGCCTCCTCTTCTCCAGGCTGAGCAATCCCAGCTTCTGCAATCGCTCCCCTTAGGGCTTGTTCTCCAGTCCTTTCACCATCCTTGTTGCCCTTCTCTGGACCCTCTCATATGATATGATTCTATATCCTTCTTCTTGCTCTTCTTGAAGTCAGGAGTGACATTTGCTTCCTCCCATTCCTCAGAATCCCCAGTTGAGAACCCCCAGTCAGCCTTGCAAACATTATAGAGAAGTCTCACAATCATGGTGGCCAGAATTCAGTTTGTCAGATTTATTCTTCAGAAAACTTTTCATCCGCATGTATATTATTTTCTTCCTAACATTCATGTAATCATGTAAGGTATATGCAGATGTGTGTGAGTTTTGAATTTAGGGAATTTTCTGAAATATAATGATTAAATAGCAAATATGTGACAGAAAGTTATTATTATATTATTGTCTTACTTTATATACAGAAAAAATATTGTACATGTTCGTAAATAGTTCTAATCCCTGTTTTAAGACATGTTCTTTGGACTGTTCATATAGTTAAGTTTGTGATGTTAAGCCAAGGTATATAAACATGCTGCCTGTGCTAATTTCATTTTGGGTTTTTTTGTAGAATGGCCTTGTCACAAGCTCACCAGAGATGTTCAAGCTAAAATCTTGCATCAGGAGAAAGACAGATTCAATTGACAAACGTTTCTGTTTTGATATTGAAGTATTTGAGAGGTTTGAATTGTTTTCATTGTATTGACAATTTGAAAGTTGTCTCAATAAATATATAATAATTACTCCTGTAATTAAAAGCATATTGATCAATATGTTGGTATGCAGAGAAACTAGGCTTTCAAGACTTAGTAATTCTCTTTTCAAACCTGTTTTCCAACCAAATTCTCGACATTTTATGTGTGTGGTCATTACTAAATTGTGTTTCCATGTAGATACAAGAAGGATTCTTATGGAAGCTCTAGCAAAACTGGCTGTCCTCTTCTAGAAACAGATCATAAATATTGTTATAAATACTAATAAGCATGTTCTGCACAAAGCTCTATTTCTTTCAGAAATATATGGCAGCGCATTGTTTTTCTTTGTTGACAGTTACAGCCACAATTTTTTCCACTTATTCCTGTGTTTTATATTTATATAACAAATAGATAAAAACAGCTTTCCTCTTAACTGTATGTACACAGTAGTTTGTAGAAGTATTTTTTCCAAGCTCAGGAGTAAGGAGAAATATAGAACTCGTTTTCTGTTTAATATTTTGATAAAATATGATAAATAGACTGACTTTTGTCGCTGTTTTATGACTGTTGCCAAAATTTTAGAAAAGAGATCTGTTTTGTATCTACCTCAAAATTATTGTTATGTCAGAAACTGTAAACTTTCTCTGACTTTTGTCTGTCTTTTATGTATTCACATGTCAGTATACATTTTAATTCTGACTCTGGATACTGGTTGAGAAAAACAGTAACTTCATTGAATGTGTGTGTTTTTGACAGACCTGGAATCATCACACTGCAAGCTTTTTCAGAATCCAACCGAAAACTTTGGCTCGAAGCTATGGATGGAAAGGAGCCTGTAAGGATTTTTTTTTATTTTCTTTTAATTTTACACTTTTATGGTGCAACTATTCAAAAAAAAAGCTAGTGTACATTTCAGATACTCTGTTGCAAAGCATAATTATTGTCCTCTTGTACTGTTGTTGTTTGGTTATTTTGTTGTTTGTTTTTTTTACAGATCTACACACTGCCAGCAATTATTAGCAAGAAGGAAGAAAGTAAGCTTTTTATTTATGTTGAGTTACCAAATACTGCTAGATTTCTATAATGTTCCAGTTTCTTGATATGTGTGTGAGAAAGATTAATTATTTTATGTATTATTTCTATTGCTGTGAAATAACTTTGTTGGATTAAATGGTTGAGTTACACAAAAGCACATCCTGAACTATGTAAACTGTAAGGCAGCCTTCAACTTTTGTATTGCTATCAAATTGGAAAAAAAAATATTGCATCCAAAGCCACAATATATTTAACAAATCTTTTAAAAGTTTCTGTCTGTGGTCTGTATACCTAAATGTAAACACATACCACTGTGTTGAAATAATATCCTTATATAGAGTCACAGAATCATTTAGATTGGAAAAAGCCTTTAAGGTCATCAGATCCAGCCATTAACCCAGCACTACCAAGTCCAGCATGGAATTGTGTTCCTAAGTGCCTCACCTACATCCTTTTAGGGACAGTAACTCATCCACTTCCCTGGGCAGCCTCTTCCAAGGCTTCACAACCACTTTGGTGAAGATATTTTTCCTAATATTCAATATAAACCTTCCATGGCACAACATGAGGCCATTTTATCTCACCCTATCACTTGTTACTTGAGAGAAGAGACTGACCCCTACCTGGCTTAAACCTCCTTTCAGATTGTTGTAGAGAGTGATAAGGTCCACCTTGAGCCTCCTCTTCTCCAGGCTAAACACCCTCAGCTCCCTCAGCCACTTCTCATCTGACTTGTGGTCTCGACTCCTCCCCAGCTCTGTTGCCTTTCTTTGGAAATTCCAGCATCTCAATGTCTTTCATGTAGTGAGGGGCCCAAAACTGAACACAGGATTTGAGGTGTGACCTCACAAGTGCTGAGTAGAGAGGGACAATCTGGTCCTGCTGGTGACACTCTTGCTGGTACAAGCCAGGATGCTGTTGGGCTTCTTGGCTACCTGGGCAGCTGCTGACTCATGTTCAGCCACTGTTGACTAACACCCTCAGGTCGTTTTCCACCAGGCAGCTTTTCAGCCACTCTTCCCCAAGTCTGTAGCACAGTCTGGGGTTGTTGTGACCCAGGTGCAGGACCAGGCACTTGGTCTTATTGGACCTCATACAATTGGCCTTGGCCCATCACATCTTTTTAGTTTTTGGTGTATAAGCGCCTTACAGACATACACTGAGTAATGAAATTAATATATTTAAAGATACTATGAGATATGTGTGCATAATTGTATTGCCACATTAACATATCTGTTATTAACATATATCAACACAGATAGGTAAAAATAATTTAAATACGTGTGGGGGTATATATATCTCAGAGAGAGATTTGTCAAATTAGGACATACATCTTCATAGGAGGTGCATTTGAGACTCTGAAAATCTGATATTTAAGCCAATAAGTCTGGTTTCTTTTATAAACATCTTTATAGTGACAAATATGCTGTTTATGCTTTTCTAGCTAGTTATTTAGCTAGTTTGTTTTGCTAGTCTTTTTTTATTTAGCCAATTAGAACAGTAGGCATTGAAGACAGAAAATTAATGAGAAATACATTCACTTGAAATAAGCTCACTAATTAAAGCCAATAACAAGGATTTTTTTTTGTTACCATTTTATGAACAATCATGCACATGTGCAAGGAACAAAGAATGTTGTTGTATTAAATCCAGTGAATATACTCTGTTTATAATGAAGGTCCTGAACTTATTGGCTCAGCAGATGGGAGTATAGTAATTTCCTTTTAAAGCTACAAGCTTTCAGTTGTATGTTTAGAGTAGCTACTGGTTTCTGAGAAAGACAGTATAATATTAACCTTCTAAAGATATACTAACGACAAGAAAGTTGGATTTCAGTACGAAGGATTTATCTACTGAAATACTATTATGGAATGAGTATCATAACCTTTTGGATACATCTGTAGCAGCCGTTGACTGACTAATGTGTGAATGTCCCTAAACATGGAGATTTTGTATATTGATGGAAGAAAGTAATGAACTTTTTTTTTTATAGTGTTCTTAAATGAAGCAGGTTTCAACTTTGTGAGGAAGTGTATTCATGCTGTAGAGACAAGAGGTGTGTATTTAATTGCGAATTATGTACGTATTATATTTTTTTTCTGAAATATTACTTTTATTAATTCCATGTTTTACAGCTGTGCTTTGGAGTGTCTCTGTCATTTGGTTTGGACTTTTCACATTTTATCTGTGTGACTTACACTTTGAGTTTACAACTCAAAATCATTGACAGAAGTTCCAACAACAGTTCTTAACATATCATTTAAGTGGGTTTTTTAAACATTTACTGTAATTGCTTGCTGATTAGACAGCTTTATACACAGTTGTACACATCCTTAGTCTTTAATTTTTGTGTACTGAATTGTGTTTTCTTGTGATAAAACTGTAGGGAGTATCAGTTCCCAACTTTGGTTTCAGGCATGAAACCTGAAGTCCAAAAAGTGTCATCAGTACTGTTCTGGTACCTCTGTTTTTTGGCAGAGCATAACTTGTAGCATTTTATTCACTCATTTTGCACATGGTTTGTTTATTATTTTATAAAAAAATGTTTAGCAACTCATTTTTGTTAGTGGGTATGTACAATAAGGAAATAATAATCACTTTTCTGATAAGGTGGTATCTTACATCTTACTGTGAGTTTTAAATTATCGTCTTTCAATGGAGAGGCAGTATGATCTCCCATAAAATGAGAACAAATTTTTGAACTTTCAGTGTGTCCTGTAATCCACATGTGGTCTCTTTGTGCAACTTTGAGCTCAACATAAGTTCAGTTTCTCAGTCAACAATGTTATGTAGCTTTTAAAACACTGCTGACTCAGATGTTGCATTTTCTTCTGGAAAAGTGAGGGGTAAAAAGAGAATTTCAAAACCAAACACCTAGGTTGCGTAAGTGAGATCAGATTTTAGAATGTTGTTTTCAATTTTTGTGTGGTAAGGCTTGAAGTGGGGAGAATGGAAGACATTTAAATCCTATTGATTTTTAAAGGCAGTTCAAAACCGTAAAATCATCATCACTGAAATACTCATATTTGAATGCCACTCTTTAACACTTGTTATTATCTGTGCTATTAAAAAAAGCTCAACAATTGTAACTTACGGTTAACATGTATTTTCAACTGATATGTTGCACCAGTATACAGTATATGTTTTTAATTTCATATTGTACAATATCTACAATCATTCTCCTATAAATGTCAATCAGATCTTAGTGAGGAGGGATCATGGTCTAAGCAAACATAGATGCATACTAATTCTACTGACTATAAGGTGATACAAACTAGTTGATGTGTAATGTGTTTTAAGACTGCTTTTGGGTCCTATTTTTAACTTCCTAGCCATCACCTTGTTGTTTGTTAATATGTGCCATTTCTATTCAGAAGGGTTCTGTTAATGTAAAATTATGCTTACTGTAAGGTATGGTATGGTTTCATTGGAATTCATTTATTAATATCCCAGAAGATAATTCGGTAGGGTAACACAGTACTCAAGAATGTAATGTTACAAGTTACATAAATACATTTAGATGTTCAGAAAACATACACCAGAGATGCATCTGTGTATATTGAAATAACTGTATTTTCATTTACTTGTTTTCTGAATGTAGGTATTACAATTCTGGGACTGTACAGAATAGGTGGTGTAAATTCCAAGGTACAAAAGCTGATGAATACCGTATTTTGTAAGTATCTGAAGTGAACCTTTGACAGTGTGCAGTGCATGCGCTGTGGTCTCTTCTGCCTTAACTGCTGTGCTCAGAAGAGTGTGTCATAATATTTACACTTTTGTATGTGCACTTAACTGCCACTAGATTGAGTTTGCAGTCTTAAAAATGAGTGATTTGTCTCTAAGTAATTTCTTATGTGCATTAGTATTCATTTATGCATTTTATACATGAGCAAATTAATAATAAAAACACATATTTTAGCTTTAAAGTTCTACACATTGATACATTGGCATGTTTCAGAAGTTTTCCAGAGCTTAGTTCCATACTGCATCATGACTCAGCTTAACAGACTGTTGTTCAAGTCTTTCACTATTACTAGTTTATCTGTCTGATGCCTCTGTTAGCATGTCTAAGGCAAATACATTAGTAATTGTGGACATGGGCTTATGTTTCACTTTGATACAGTGCATAAAGTTAATATTTGCAGTTACTAAATTTGAGTGCTAAATTTATTTTTAATTATACTTTATCAGAGATTAAAAGATTCACATTGATTGATTGATAGTTAGTCTGGCTGATAAGCAATCACTTGAGCTAAGAGGCTAATTTTGTAGCTTCTGTCTTGCTGCTTTTAGTTAGTGTGTTAGTCAAACTATAACACAATCATAATTCAAATTTCTACCAGCCCCTAAATCTCCTCCTGATATGGATATTGATATGGAACTTTGGGACAATAAAACAATAACAAGTGGACTAAAAAACTACCTCAGGTAAGTATGATCCCACACAGTATTCCTTTTCTGGCCTATTTCTTGTATCCAATAGCATGGTAATATTTTTTTCATGTTAACCACAAAGCATGTTATGCTTAGTCTTTCAAGTCTCAGTATATAATGTTAAAGGAAACATAATAAAAACTATCCAATCCAGATGGTGGGTTTTGTATGTCTTCTAAAAACCTAGATTTCCTAAACCTGTGCTAAAACCTAATGAAGGTCAGCGTCAGAAATTAACTGTGAAAAATATGTCTGTGTGTGGAATAAGAGTGGAATGCTCTTATACATTTAATTGAAATGACTGCCTTTAATTGAAAAAAATTATAATACATCTTCAGAGGCACAACTCGTATTCCTGTGTTTATGAAATTAGAACATGAGCTAGGAAGCAGTAGCTGTGCTTGTATCTGCAAGGCAACTCACTGTCTGCTTTTCAGAGGATGACTCTTTTAGGATCTTTCAGATCAGAATTTCTGTCTCAAATTTCATCATGTTTTTGCCTTTTGGGGGCAAAAGATTGCTTTGCTTTGGCAGCCCACTATACTACTATACCGTGTCTGCACCTATATTTATTTCTTTTCTAGAGTATATGAAGACAGGAAACAGTGAGCCTCTGTGTCAGTGAAGTCAGTGCCAGTAACATTTCCCATATTAACTTACATGGTGACACCAGATTCAACTAAAATTGCTTTTCAGACTACGTACATGACTGAGTTGTATACTACTTGTAATCAGTCATCACTGAATTGGGTTTCCTCGGACCAATAGGACATTGTGCAGATATCAAGGGCTATCCTAATCACATCATAAAACTTTAAAAGACTTTGAGTCTGTTTTAAATATCCTTTTCATATTTTATTTTCACAACTAGGTGTCTTTCAGAGCCACTGATGACTTTCAAGTTGCACAAAGATTTCATTGTTGCTGTTAGTAAGTAAAGTGATAAATACTTTTGTGAATGCACTTATTGTTTCTAAACTTTGATCTCCTCAGTCACTGTCTTTACTTTTCTCCTTGCTCTATTAATCAGTGATCCAGCTTTCAAAGCAGAGAAGTCACACTAGATGAAGCTATTCAGGGGTTTGTTCTGAGCTTTTTAGTGGTTCTGTGTTACTGCCTTCTGCATGAAGTTTTGAACCTTGATTTAAATGTGTATTTATTCCATGTATATGTATATTCATCCCTCTCATCCAGGGACCTTTATTTTCCCACCTTGCCTTGAAAAATTATAAGGGGCACTAATTACCCCTTTCAACAAATGGAGTAATTAGTTACAGTGATAGTAGAGCTTGTTTTTCTAATGACTTCAATTTAAAATTTGAAATTATTTCCCCATTTCCTCTTGTCTTGAAAAAAATAAAATACACTGAAGAATTTTAGCTATTTTTAAGTATCAAGGAGCAAAATCTTAATATTTCACTGACATGGCACATCGGGTCAATATTGCTGTTAAGTTTGTTGTTTCTAGTATTGGTGGTAATCGCTTTAGATGAATTAGTTGAATTAGTCTCTCACCTCTTTGGACCTCAAGTTTCGCAGCTTCAGCTCTTCACAGGTTTTTTTCCAGCAAAGACATCTCTGTCTTCAATTGCGGTGTTTTTCCATGTCACATGAGCATGGGACGGCCGCTCATGTGCAGTGAGTGCCTTTGCCGCGCCGGGGAGCAAGCGGGCACCACAACTCTGCTTATACCCGGCACAGCCCTGGGGCCACCCCAGCCTCACCACTTGTTCCCACACAACCCTGGGGCTGCCCCCCACCTTGCCTCTTGTGCCTGCACAGCCCCAGGAGGGTCCCATCCCCTTGTGCCCTCCTATGCCATGCCGTGGAGAGATCAGAAGAGATCCCTTTCACTCCCCAGTCTGTTGCACACCACGGGGAGGTCCCAGGAATGCTCCCCAGCGCTCCAGGGCTCAGGAGGTGGGGCGATGGGCATGGCTTATTTGCATATGTATGATTCTTTGCGGAATTTGGCTTTGGCAGCATTCCCCTGGTCCTCAACACCCATAAAATTTGAGAGATTACTATATAATCAAATTATCCTCATCATTTTAAAGGCTAATTGTGTTTGGCTTCTCTTAATGCATATTTGTGTTAACATACAGGCATTGATGTCATTTGTAGACACTTCTTACCACACATTCTGATTTATCAACCATTTGTTTTCTGTTTAATAGAGTCAGATGATCAGAACTACAGAGTTGAGGCAGTGCATGCACTTGTTCATAAGTTACCAGAGAAGAACAGAGAGATGCTGGACATCCTCATAAGGCATTTGGTCAAGTAATTACTTTTTTTTTTTTGTCTTTGGTATTATTGTAAGATGTTATTCTTTCGCTTTAAATTTGTCAATGTTGCTTAATCCATTCTTTGTGTGGAAACAATATCACTTGAAATTACATTTAATTTCTAAAATGCTGTTCTCAACTCAACTTGAATAATAACTGTAGAAACAGAATAAAAAATTACATCACAGAATCACAGAATTTATAAGGTTGGAAAAGACCATAGAGATCACTGAGTCCAACCTATTACCTATTACCTAACCTAACCTATTGCCAACCTATTACCTAACACACCATTCCATTATCTAAATCATGTCACTAAGTACATCATCCAATCTTTTCTTAAACAACTCCAGGGACTGCCATTCCACCTCCTTCTTGGGTAATCCATTCCACTGAGAAATCACTCTCTCTGCGAAAAAGTTCTTCCTAATATCTAGTCTAAACCTCCCCTGGTGCAGCTTAAGACTGTGTCCTCCTGTTCTGTCACATCGTAAAGAGTCACGAAGATAGAAAACTCTGTTTATAAAATAAACCCATTCAATGTTTTCATTCATGTTCCTACTTACTACAGGACTTGTAACTAACTAAATTTAAGAAACATCTAAAACTGTGCCACAGTTGATGGAAATGCTGGTCTGAATCTGTCTCGAAGCCCCACCCCATTTCAGGAAGGAGATAAACTAATGTGATAATACTCATACTTCATGTATCTTAGTTTTCTCTCTTAACAGCTCTGCAATGTAGTAACATTTAAAAGCACTAATTCTTTTTTTTTATATCTATATAAATGCTCCCCTTTTGAATCTCCTTTAGTATTTCCTTGAGTATTCATTGTCAGATGGAAAAGATTTTGCATTTCTTAAAGCAAATTACCATTTGCCTTCACTAAATTACACATGGCATGTACTGTGAGACCAAAACAAAACACGTTTTTATTCTATTATGTCACTCTGTATCACTAGTTGTAATACCTATCATTATTACATTTTACTTTATCCTGTTTCTGCATCAAATGTTATTTGTGTAAGTTTTTCTGAATCTGCAGCTAGTTTTCAATGGTATTTTCTGAATAATTTTTAATATGTATTATTCTTTCTGATTTAGAATGCTGTATACTTTTTAGTAAATTTGCCAGTGATCTGAGAATGTGAATAGGGAAGCAGCAGCTGTTCAGATAAGGTATATATGACTGAGATATGTAGAAGATGTAAGAGAGGAGTCCATATTGTTTTCATTCCAATATGAGACTACTATTCATCCCAATATGGGACTATGTCCAGCTGCTTTGCTTTTTTGATCACAGCTTTAGCTATAGCTGCCTACAGTGGAGCCTAATGCACTTTTACTTCCTGTTACAGAAATAAGAGCTTTGACAGGAAATTATTAAGCCCTAAAAATTATTTTTAGCCCTTCATGTCATTAACCCAAGACTCAATGAGGAGCTCAGTGACATGGTCTAGATGGTGGGAGGCTTGGATGGATGGAGCATGGTGCCTGTGGTTCCATGATTGTGGGCCTGATCCCTGGGTGGGCGTTTGCTTGGGAGTTGGACTAGATGATCCTGTGGGTCCCTTCTAACTCAGAATAACCTGTGAACCTGTGACCTAACATGACAGCAAGATGCTGTCAATACTACCATGGCAAAAATTGATTAGGCTGACCTTGCATCTCGTTATACATGGGGTGACACAGAGAACCAGACAGAAAAACTTTCATAAGTTTCCTTACTCACAGAGTTGTTTGATTAGTTAAAAATTATAGTATCTATTCCTTTAATATCTCTTAAAAAGTGAAAGCATTTAATGAGGGCTTAAAAGTTTTGTAAAAGCTGCTGGTCTGGAAGCCCCAAAATTGTAAAAATATCAGCATAGGAACTGACTTATTTGTAGGCAGAATTAGTGTTAGGCAAACAATACTTTTTTTGACATCTTTTCCTGGCCTCTTTATTATCAGAGTGATCTCAGATGAAATTCCAAAGAAATGCACACCTGTAGTATTCCGTTCTTTAATTGCTTTCTGTAACTCTTTTCTGTCGTCTTTGTTGTGATTCTCATTTCCTATAAATGTAATCTTAGTTTTACACTGAATGCTTTCAGTATTTTCTTTTCAACATTCATTTCACCCTTTCTAATTTCTCATATAATTTGCCAGTTGTTGTTTATACTAGCAATTCTAATGAGACCAAACTCAAAATTAGTCTCAGTTATCTTCCTTCCTCATCTTTTTCCTACCACTGTGTGAGGATTTTTCAAGGAACAAATGACAGGTAAAGTGCATAATTTTATGACAACAGGAAAATTTGGGAAAAAAAAATCCAACCTCCCATGTCTTCATTCTTTTGTTAAAAGTCCAATTTAAAAGTGTATGTACTATACCTTTAATGATGAGTTATAAAATAAGTTTAATATTTTTCTTAGTTTAAGTCATAAAGTCTTTACATTTCTGGCTACCTTAACTTCTGTGTCACTGTGGGAAATTAAATACGATATGGATCCTGTGGGATGTATATCATACTGAAAATAAACAAAGATACCCTAGCAAATACAGTAATCCCCCAGAATTTGCTTGGGGTCAGGTCTGGGCAGGTCCCGCGACTTAGGAAATCCGTGAAGATACCGAACCCATGAATATTCAACTACTCCCCGTCTGTAGCCACACACCCTCTACTAATAAGGTCTGGAGGGGCGGTCCTGGGAGCGTGACTCGCAGTGTAGCAGCTCATTAAAGCAGAGGAAGCGCCCTTTGGTGCTTCCCAGCCGTGAAATCCAGGGTCCAGGACATTCTGCACACATGCGCGGTCTCACAACTCACTGAAAATCCAACCGCGATTAATTGAATACAGAATCACACAGAATCACAGAATATTATGAGTTGGAAGGGACCATGCAAGCCACGAATATGCGGGGGATCACTGTACTGAAAAGCATCCTGGAGAGAGCTGATACTGTATGGATTCATAATCAGTAGTCAGACAAATACAGGATGTTTGGTGTTATTTCCACAGATGTAGCTCATTTTTTGTTTCAAAACTTCCTTGGTAGTCAAATTGGCTGTCTACTCTGAATAATGAATTTTTCTTTGGTATGATTTAATAGCATAATACATTTCTACGGTACATAGTTGAGAGTCTGAAGTCTGGCAGTATCAAAAAATTGCTGGTGATACATCAAAGAATGTATCAGTGAATGCCCTACAGCTACCTGAAATCCAAGATTACCTTTAGCTGTGTCTGTGCAGTAGCCCAGCAACAGTAGGACTAAGTCAGGGGAAAGTGGCTATCAAAATGATCCATTTACAGCCCTGGGTTCTTTGTCTTTTCAATAACTTGAGATTGAAATGCTTTGTAGAAAACCCTTTCTGGTACAATGTTATTAAATGCACCATTTCCTTTATTAACCAAGATACCAAATTTCTAACTGTGGAAACACAAACACTAGACAAATTCTACCTTCTTTCTTATGCTATAAGGATATGAGGTTTGTTTAACAGACTTCTACAGTTACTGTGCAGCACAAGGAAGAGTAACACTGCAAAGGGTTTTTTTTAGGTTTTTCTAGGAAACCTAGAGCTGAATTATTCAACACTCAATTTCATTAAAATGCTGGTGGACTTCCCAAATGCCTCTTAGTCATCTAAGACAACCATAAGATCTGTTTCAGAGAAAGTTAGATTAAGAAAAGTGGCTAAAAATGTGAATTAATAAGGGAGTAATTTTCATTATATGGCTTCCAAATAATCATCTCTGTTGGTGTGTCTGTCTGAGGTAACATTTTGGAAGGTTTTGACATAACTTAATGAAGCAACATAGGAAACATGTAAGAAGATAGGCATTTTTTACTTGCCTGCAGTACCAACTCCTTTCCCACATTTCTCCTTCTTGATGTAAATGGGGAGCTAAAATGTTCCTTTTCCAAATACGAGAGGAATGTTTTGTAGGTCTTGTTACAGTCAACCTTCTCTACTTCATGGTTCCCTAATCACAGGTTCACCTCTTTGCCGTGTGATTTTTCCGCGATTGGGGAGGTCTGTTTAGCAGGGCATTCGTGACTGCACCTGCGTGAAATAACAGTCATGCATATTCAAAGTATACAGTCATGAATATGCAAATTAACCTCACACGCTGTGCTACACAGACCTGCCTGCACCTGTGCACACTGCTCTGCCTGCACCACCCCCGCCCCACCCCGCTCTGCTGGAAGTGAGGTGGCTGCAGCAGTTCCACCCACACCATGCCTGTGCCGCACTTGCCCTGTTCCACTTCGCTCCCCTCGGAACGGAACAGGGTGGCTGCAGCAAGTGCCCCAGTGCTGCACGCACCTTGTTCCACTCTGCTTAGAGAGAGGCAGCTGTGACAGGTCTCTCAGCGCCACACCTGCGGCACAGCTGCCCTGTTCCACTCCACTTGGAGCGAAGAGGCTGTGGTCTGCCCACATCTCCCCAGGGGGTGATTTGCACAGTTATGAAAGATTTACTCACTCTCAGGTTAGACATAGTGTCTGAGACTTTCTTGGGGTAGACGTGGTGACTGATCTTGGACACCACGTCTACCCCAAGTATGGTGAGACCAGGTCTACCCACCCAGAGAAGTACCAGCTTCCCGGGTGGAGCAGAAAAGTGTTTTCTTTTCTTGGCACAGAGTGGCTGAGAGTACTGGGAAGAGCCCACACAAACACTGACACGCAGCATGGTGGTGCCAAAACAGTGCTGGAGTGCACTGGGGCTCAGGGGGGCAGAGCAAATTTGCATATTAATGAGCTGCCTATCAACATGGATGGAGGGCTTCATGGGGGGACCAGACCCGCAGTACCACAATAAAAGAGGGTCGACTGTATTTCTTAATTTTAAAAGGTACAAGAGTTATTACAATTTTGAAGGAAATCACTAAAAATATTCAACTTGACAATGGTAAAGAGATAGCAGTGACAAAGAAAAGTGTGAACAAGTGCCTCAATAACTAATTCCATTTGTTACTAGATGGAGAAAAATTAAGTTTTAAGGTAATTATCTTGACTTGGCATAATATTCCTCTGACATGAGGCAATCGAACAGTTGTGACTGGGGAATCAATAGCACTTATTTCAAGAGTTTATGATGATTGGGTTTTTATATGGCAAATCTTACTTGAAAGGAGAGAAAAGGGACATTGAGGATTAATGATTGTTGGTTTTCTTTTACTTTCTGATAAATTATTAGAAAAACTAAGTCTCTGAATTCTACATTAAGTAGGAAAAAAGATAGTAGTTAAGTAAGCAATAAGAGAATATACAGAAGTAAAAGGTTAATATACTTTAAAGCTAGATGGCATTATGATCATCAAATGTTATCTGTTCCACAGAAGCAATGTCACTGAATCCATTGATCCAGTGCTTTCATCTTATTAATGAGAGATCTCATTGCAACATAAGCGGTTTCTTTCCTTTTCATGAAAACTAAGGTATACAGTTGACCTCCATTTTCACACAGTATTTTCAATCAATTCAACAAAACGTATTTAAGTTCTTGTATAGTCATCAGAGAGAGTTAGATGCCCACGCTAAAACTAATAAACTTTAGGTGGTCTGTGGAGACCTTCAAATATAGTTGCCTTTCCTTGTCAGTTATGTCAGGAACTGAAATACTGTACTTACTCTGGGAAGACGTGTTCAGTGCCATTAAGTTAATGCAACATAGGAGCCTTAATGGAAATACTGTAGTTGTACTACACTGTATTTTGACTCTAGTGAAAGTGGAAGTTTTAAAAATGTATTTAAAAAGGAGGTATGAACTTGAAATCTTGTTTAAAAAAATAGTCTTAATAGGTTTTTGCCTGTTGAAATTGTTGAAATTGTAGTTTAGCAAACCAATTGCATATTCTTTCTGTTCATTTAAAGGGTATCATTGCACAGTCAGCAAAATCTAATGACTGTATCCAACCTTGGTGTTATCTTTGGACCAACTCTGATGAGAGCTCAAGAAGAAACTGTGGCTGCTATGATGAACATTAAGTTTCAGAATATCGTCGTTGAAATTCTGATAGAGCATTATGAAAAGGTAGAAAGAAATCATCTGACTGTTTGATTATGAAGTGAAACTAAGATCTCATTTCTATTACCATCATTAAGTTCTTAAGTTAAAGAGTCCAACATTTTTAGACTGATAGAAACAATGACTTCTTCCCACTCCATGCTATGGATCTGTATTCCTAGCAAGTCTTATGTGGCTGTGCAAGTTATAGATTCAAGCCATAATCTCCTATGCTTTGAAAGACGTGCTCTGACTCTTCATCAGCTTTCTGAACATTCCTGTGACCTTGCTGTGACCTTCCTGAATCTAGAAACAGAATGAGATTATAATTTTGCTCCCCGCTGCTCCAGCTCTCTCATGCTTCCAGTGTATGGAGGTTCACTCTGGATGAATGCATGGGTTCTCCTCTGAGTGCATCAGGTCAGAATCTTTCTGGCCATTGCTGTCCATAGGGATGTCAGCTGCACAGTGGGGATATGGAAAACACATGGCATCCTAAACACTTAATTTCAGTCACTAACATTGGAGGTATCGGCTTCACTGAAAAACCTCCTCAGATTTTTTGGTTTAATTTTAAATTAATTTAATTTTTAACTATTTGATTTCATATCAAATAGTTAAAAATGTAAATCATTCAGCAGAACAATCAAAATCTTCTTGACTTGGTCATCAAAATAAATTTTATTTTGAGCATCTCTGTTGATCTCTGTCATCTTCTCTGATGACTGAGAAAGTGAAAAAGCCTTGAGTTTCTTTCATTACACATTCCTCATGTAAGGGGGCGTTCTCCGTCAGTACAAGGATCCCCTACACTGGCTGGCCAGGAAGTACTGACAGTATGGGTTGGTATCATCAGCTATATTCTATATTCCTTAGGGACTCCTCAAAATGGATATGATATTGACAGCCTTCTTGGCTTTGATTCCAAAATACATATACATGTATATATATATAGCATTTTTCCAACATTGAATTTCTGCCCCGGAAAATTAAAGCTCATTCAATAGAATGACCGTTGCTCTGCAACCAGTCACCTTGCTTTATTTCTCTGTCTACAGATAATGTTTTTATATTGATATGCAATTCATTAATGCTTAAAAAAGTTTTATGTACTTCAAGAGCATTTCAAGATGTCCATTAAAATACATCCTACTGTGGAGGTATATTTGCTTTCTTCCACTCCTGTGAATGGCGTGGAGGTGTCTTTTCATGATTCACTTCATCCTCTTCTGGGAATGCCCTATTGTTAGAGGGTCCAGAAATCCTTGCAGACACATCTTCTGATATAGCATGTTAAATTTTTTTCTGCAGCAATGAAGAGCAAAATTGCCCTGTGGTAGCAGTAGCATGTAAAAGATAAGAACCAGGAGATATCTTAAGCATAAAGTTGTTCCTCACCAAACTTGACTTGTTTGGCCAAGTAAAGTGGTTTTCCGAATTGCAAATGGGATTGTAATAACTTACAACTATGACATATAAAACTTTAAATGGAACACAGAGAAAAAAATCAATCTTGTAATAATACTTAAATAAACATATTACCTATTGGGCAAGAATCAGTAATTAGCACATATTTTGTTTTACAAATTAAACTATTTAGCCTTCTTAACAAGGGCTAGAAAATAATTCTATTTCAACAAATATATAATTAGTATAGATATTAAGTACAACTCAGTATTGTGGTTCATAAGTTGTAAAATGAGATCAGGGCATAGCTTATATTCTGTGAATTTATTGTTTTGTAATGTATGAGACTATTACAGTGTTAATTTCAGCCACAGTGGTGAGGAAAAAGAAATTAATAGCAGAAGTGTAAGAGTAGCTCTGTTGTTTAATGTAATTTTTTCCCTTTTCTTTTTTTTTAATCATGCAGATATTTCATACTGCACCAGACCCCAATATTCCTCTTCCCCAACCTCAGTCCCGATCAACTTCAAGAAGGACAAGAGCAATTTGTCTCTCCACAGGTTCACGTAAACCCAAAGGAAGATATACACCGTGTCTTGCAGATCCTGACAGTAAGTTTGTCCTGCAGACTGGTTATCTTCCTTTTTATGTCTTATTTTTTAACTTTGCCTCAATAATATCCCATTGACACTGTATTACAATAGTCGTAAGCACAAGAGATGAGGCGTCATCAGCTTTTTTAACCTCTGTGAGTCACAGCCACACTGTTGACTGACTGCATTTCCCGCTTCTCTCAGATGACGGAGGACGTTTGGTTTTAGGAGAGTCTTGCATTGCATACAGCATTCAACATTATTTAAAGGAGATTTTATATTCTAACCCAAATTTGGTCCACTTTGAAACTCAAAAGTTCATTATATGAAGTTCACCTCATTGGCTTGCAAGATGATTAGTAAGGTTAGGAATCTGTAAATACAGTTTTTCTTCTGCTCCTGTAAGAAATGTAATTCAGTCAAGGTTAGGAAAACAAAACCATCACCTGGCTTTTTTCACATGCATGAAACTGTGGTCATTGGTTCATTATCAGCCACCGCCTGGGTTGCCAAAACTACTGCAACTTTGTTAGATTTTCTGGAATAGAAAAAACCCGTAATCTTCCTGGGAGAAAGAGTGTATTTGTCATCTGGTTTACTGTTAAACAGCAGGGAGTTATGTCTATAATAAATTGCTACTTAGAATGCTTATTCATTTTTATGTAGATATGACTATTAATTAGTAAGTTTCACTTCCTGCATTTTCATCTAATGGGCCACCATTTTTTTACTTAATGGCTGTGCCAGTAAGGAGTATTGAAACTTTATAAAAGCTTAAGTTGATAACAGTTCCACTACTGCAACAGACTTGCTAAAGAACTTCTGTGTCATGAAACTATTTCAGTAAGTTAATCCACAGTTAAGGTACATCTGTTCTAGAGGATCTGTAGTAATTTTGAAGTGTGCAATGTTAGGGTATCTATCCTCAATATATTCTTGCTCAGGTGGTGCAATTTCCATAGGTTTATGTTACATGTTTCCTGCCAATGAGAGTTTAAATACTAAGAGCAATAGCTCCCTGCATGTGGATTCCCAGTGTGAATGGCATAGGATCCAAAGTAAGAATTTACAAAGGAACATTCGGTTTTACTCACCAGGGGACCAACTAGGCAAGTGTCAGGCGTTTTTCATTGTCTAATTGCAAAGAATGGATACCAGCATAAAAAAAGGACATTTCTGTGCCGTATTTTGCAGAGCATATGCCAGGTCATGCTTCTTCAGGCTGTGCTAGGGAATGTCCAGTTTGGAAATCAGAAAGAATTTCGTCACTGAAAGGATTGTCAAGTATTGGGACAGACTGCCCAGGGAAATGGTGGTGTCACTATTCCTGGAAGTGTATAAGAAATAACGTGGCAGTCAACTGTGGTTCAGTTGATATAGTGTTCAGTTGAAGCTTGGACTTGATGATCTTGGAGGTCTTTTCCAACCTAAATGATTATATGATTTCTATGATTCTTCATATAACGCTGGTTTGATTGCCACTATGTTTGATCCAAGAACTCTCCATTTGTGCTTTGGGTATTAGCTCAAACTCAGCACTTGTGTAAACAAGTTTCATTTAAGATCTTGCTTGTGCCCTGAGGGCTGAGGCAGAAGCAGAAATACTCTTCTTACCAAATGCCTCTAGGTGTGACTGGAGACAGGCAAGAGAGAGCCTTGGTTTCTAGCAATAGCTATTTCAGAAGTACCGGATAGTTTTAAGTCATCATTTAAATGAGGCACGTACACAACTATATTTTAGGAAATAAATGAAGTCTCTATGGCATGGGAAAAGAAATACAGGTTTCAAATGGTAGGAAATGATAGAAAATTATAGAAAATGCATCTGACAAAAAATGCATCAGCCAATCATTCAATTTTCAAGGGACTAATGGTCTGTAAAAGGGCAAGATGTTTCTTCAAGTTGTAAATAAAGAAATTAGTTGTATTCTTTCTGCAGGAAAGCACAGATTAATGAATTTGATGACAAGTAAGGTACAAAAGGGCTAAAGGTGGCATGACAGAAATGCGCATGATTAGAAAATGTAAATTATCTTTTTCCTCTCTCTCTCTCCTCTCCCTCCTCCCTAGGTGATTCGTACAGCAGTAGCCCAGACAGCACTCCCATGGGCAGCATTGAATCCCTCTCTTCTCACTCTTCTGAGCAGAACAGCACCACCAAATGTACGCCTTCACAGCTGAGGGAGAAATCAGGAGGGATTCCATGGATTGCCTCTCCTCCTTCTTCTAATGGCCAGAAAAGTTCAGGCCTGTGGACTACAAGTCCAGAATCCTCATCAAAGGAGGATGCAACCAAAACAGATGTAGAGTCAGACTGCCAAAGTGTAGCTTCTGTTACTGGACCAGAGAATGCCTCTCCACCAACAGACCTGACCAAAAAGAGTTCCTACAGTCTGTCTGGGCTGAAAAGGTCTTCAGCATCTTCCCTTAGATCAATTCCCTCACCTGAAGGTAATTTCCAAGGTCTTTCAGCATATCAGTGTTAACTGGTCTATCTGTTAACAAGGACTGCATCTGAAAGCTATTCATCAATCTTTTTTGTATATTTTTGTAATTTCTCTGGCATGTTCGTTCAGTTTTCAAACTGCTTCTGACATATTTCCATTGCTTGTTACCTGCACAGTTCACACAGCTTACAAGATATGTGCGACCACTCTCTATCCTTCTATGATTTATCTATAAATTAGCATTTATTGTATGGAATAATACTATATATTAGCAATATTAATAATACAGGTATTGTTCTTCTGTTTTGGGATCTCTTGATATTATGATAGCTTTTAAAGCATTATTAAGTATCAGTTGTTCCTTGGAATAAAGAAAGAGAGAAGCAGATGCATTTCTTGTCTTGTAGAACATATATGTAAACAAGGCAGCAGTCCACAGATAGCTCACATTAAAAAACACATAGGGCCATGCCTTTTATTCATTAAAAGGACTTCTTTTGTGTGTAATACAGTCTGAACACCTAGAGATTTGTTTTGTCAAGTTACAGTAGCAGTTGTTTTGGGCAAGTCATGATCATTTATTCCTAAATATATTTTTTAAACTGCATGAAGCTTCTGTAAATATTCTTACAAATTAATGTGGTCTGATTTCATAGTGGATACATTGATCAGATGACTTCCTGAGAACCATTCCCACATGTGTTTTTTTCCCAACATTTTTATGCAGTGTCCTATTTTATAAATGTTTATATTGTCACATTTTAGTGATTGAACTATCTAACCATTTAATTGCAATGTAAGTTTTTTGCCTTCTCAATTTTAATACATGTATAATTTCTTCGTTCTTGCTGTTAGTTCTTTTCTCCTGGCTCTCTGCCTGAGAGGCTGTTTCTTTTCTCTCTTACTAAGTAGTTTCTCTGCCTGTTTTGACTTCTAAAAAAAAGAAAAGAAAGGGGGGAAAAACCACAAACACACACACACAAAAAAAAAAAAACTCCAGCAAAACTTTTGCTTCTCATGTTTCATAACATGTGAAATGACTTCAAATTAGCCTTCATATTCCTTATAATTTGGTTTTCTTTAGGTAACAAAAGCTGCAGTGGATCTATACAGAGCTTGTCTTCAACAGATACCAAAGATGGACTAAAGGCTCCGCCAAACCCTGATTTGCCTCCCAAAATGTGTAGGAGATTAAGATTAGATACTGCATCAAGTAATGGCTATCAAAGACCAGGATCTGTGTAAGTCATTAAGATCCTTGGGAGATTTGTGTTGTTACAGTATTGTCTATTTTAAAGTGATTCCCAAGAGCTGCATAAGTAGTTGAACCATCCATGAATACTTGATTTTAATATTTCTGTATTTGTAAATTATTTGTCTAGTTTTGTTAAAGTTGTAAACAAACCAGACAGCACAAAGTCTGTTAAAGTCAGTTGAAAGACTCCCACTGACTTTATTAGACTGCAGATAAAGACAAAATGTGACTCTGGAAAGTTATTAGTATTATTATCTCTGGTTTTTCTGGAATGCGATGTTTCAAGGAGCAGAAATGCTACATACTGTCCATGCTGTTATGTCAAGAAGACCATCAGATTTTGTGTAAATCCAAAATTAGAGGAAGGAAAAATCAAAAAAAACCTCTTTTGCTTTGGAATTTCTTTCGTTGGTGCATGTTAAATACATGGTTGATTGCTAAGAGTTGGGGCTTGGGGGGATGGCTTTGTACTGAGAGGAAGATAGTTTTGAGAAAGAGAGATTATAATTTAGTCTGTTGAGATTTAGGTTAACCATGTTTCTCGGTGCTTTTAGAAAACTTAAAAGTCTTTGCTGTAATTCTGACTTTGACCCAGAATATCTCTGTCCCCATGAACTAGTGATTTCCAGACCTGCAGAGCACTAAAAAGTTCTCCAAATATTGCAAGACGTCATTTACTCTCCACTTTTTAAACTGGAAGGGATCATTGCAGTCATTTAACAGACTGTTGTGTCTTACTTAAACAGAGAATCTTGCACAGCTTAGAGTTCCAGCATGATAGTGACAGACTGTCAGTAAAAGCATTTCCAATATAAAGATAGGATGTTGAGGTTTCCAGTGGTGACTCAGCAAGGCACTAAAGCGTGGGGAAGTCAGTGGCTCCAATTAGGTTATGCCCTTAAGGATTTGGCTAAATAGAGAGGTACATTCATCTTTGGAATGTCTGTAAGTGAATAATTAAAACAATGTTTTAAAATATGTCCATGTCTGAACAGTTAAAAGTGAAAGTAGTCTGTTTAATTAATGGCTGAATCGTAAAGCAAGGTGGTGCTTTTATTTTCAGAGTGGCTGCAAGAGCACAGTTGTTTGAAAGTGCTGGTTCACTTAAACAAGTTTCTTCAGGACGGTAAGTGCTTTATACCATTTAACATCCTGCACAATCCTTTCCGTTTTGCTGGCTTCAAAGACTGAAATAGAAGTGTTGGAGGTTGTTCTATGTTTTTTGGACAGCATCATGTGGAATATGAATTTTTTTTTTTGTTTTTTAAACATCCTTTTTTCAAAAGAAAGCTAAATTTAACATAGAATAACAGCCAACTCGGTTATTCTCTCGGGGAATTGTAGTGACAGTTGCTTAGGTCAATGTTCTGCTTAATGACACAGTTGCAAGAGTAAATTTATAGAATTTAAATTAGGATGAGGGTCCTCTGATTAATCCATGCAGCTGTTTGTTTAAGCATGCTTTCAGCAGAGTAGCAAACATTCTAGTTTATGGCAATTTGCTCATATAGGAAGGTCTTTTATAACATCTACTTTAGAAAGTTCAGGAAAGTTCACTTGATTGGGATTTCTGTCTTTAGCAACACACCTTCCATGTCTTGGTATCTGTCAGGAGAAACTGTTGCCCTTTGTTCCTAATAGTGTGCTGCAGGAATTATTGACACGTTCACACGTTCACAGGTTATTCTGAGTTGGAAGGAACCCACAAGGATCATCTAGTCCAACTCCCAAGCGAACGCCCACCCAGGGATCAGGCCCACAAGCGTGGAACAATGTGCACCATGCTCCATCCATCCAAGCCTCCCACCATCAAGACCATGTCACTTAGCTCCTCCTCATCCTGTCTTTTCTTAAACACTTCCAGGGATGGTGGCTCCACCACCTCTCTGGGCAGAACATTCCACTGAGAGATCACTCTCTCTGTGAAAAAACTCTTCCTAACATCCAGTATAAACCTCCCCTGGCATAGTTTAAGGCCATGTCCTTTTGTTCTGGTGTCATCAACTGAGAGAAGAGATTCACACTCACCTGACTGCAACCTCCCTTTACGTAGTTGTAAACAGCAATCAGGTCACATCTGAGCCTCCTCTTCTCCAGGCTGAACAACCCCAGTTCCTGCAGTTGCTCCCCATAGGGCTTGTCCTCCAGTCCTTTCACCATCCTTGTTGCCCTTCTCTGGACCCTCTCAAGCAGCTCAACATCCTTCTTAAACTGGGGAGCCCATAGAATTGTTTGCACTTATTTAGTGGATTTGATTAATACTTATATTAAATAAATTTAGAACGTTCTGATAAGTGTCTGGGATGAAGTATCCTGTGTACCTTACTACCTCCCTTACAACTAATAGACCAAAGCTGATAATCAAATAAATGGATGTGGGGAAAATATGTCTCTTTTTTTCACTGTCCCTGCTTCTCAAGTTCTTTGAGACAAAATACAAGTTTTTATTCACCACTTTACTGATACACCAGGAACTTACTGAAAATGCTGAATAAGGAAAAAAATATGTCAATCCATCAATCAAAAAGTAGTAAGCTAAAATAGCACAGATGAAAAGGAACATGCCGACATGCTGAAATGCATGGCAATGGAATGTGGCTGTCCTCTCTGATGGAACAAGAAGGGAAGAGAAAGAGAAAGTTGACCTTCAAAGCCCCGCTGGTTTTGAGAGAGAAGCAGCTTACAGGAATCAAGGCTTATTTTGTGTAGTACATGAACTGTAAGATGACAAAAAATAAGGTGGCAGGGGAGGAAAGAGGTATGAAAAGAGCAGGGCAATAATTTAAGAAAGAAAATTAAGGGACTGCAATGTTCTTAAGCCAGTGCCTTAAACTGAAATTACCAGTCTTGCATCATTTCACCTCCAACCCTGTTCTTTCTCTTACTTCATATTACTTCCTTCTTGCAAGCTCTCCCTTGTTGTTCCCTCAGAGCCTGTGCCACCTGTATCTGTATATCAAAAGCATGTGAGAAGCAAAAATCTGACAAAGGAAAAATGTAGCAGTTTGATAATGGATATGGAGGGTGGTTAACAAAGCCGAAAACGCTGAAAGGCTGAATTGCTCCTCTACTTCAGCCTTCCTAAGAAGGCAGAAAAGCAACAGTGGTAACAAGGAGAATGGAAAATGAGAGAATGGAAAATCAGAAGTACCTCAGCTGTTCTTATAGTGCTGCATAAGTCTGAGTACAATTTTGCAATTCAGAGCCAGCTTTTATTTACCTGAATGTTAGGAACATCAAGCCTGATTTAAAACCCTAGGATAGGCTTTTTTTAGGTTTGTGGTTTTTTGCTCTGAAGTATGTAGAAGCTGTAGTAATCACATCTTGATCCACCCAGTAAAAAGGTCTCCTGTGTTCATAATTATTGTGCAATGAGTATATGCAGGGCAGAGTGTAAGACAGTGTATTTTTAAGCTGCCTAGTTTGATACCAGAAATATTCAAGTCAAGGCAGTGTTGCAGGGGTAATTTATCCTGCTGAGATAACTATGTTAGAAATTTTAAACTACTGCTTACCTCTGCATTATAGAATGTAACTAGAGTGTAAGTAGCTTCGTCACTGCTTGAAGCATCTGTTGCCTGTTGTGGTCATTTGTACAGTAGACAGGTCAAAAATGCCTCTATGGCTTTGCAGTCTCACATTGTTTTCTGTATTCCAGCAGATTCTTTTTGCACTTGCTGCTTTACCACCACAGTGGCCTGGTCCCACTTAACTCCTTCTTCCAAGCAGTTTTTGCAACTCTCTTTTGTGACTTTGTATACTGCAATAGCTTTATTATGGGGGGGAGTGTCCTCTTTTTTCATGCTAGGACATTACTTTTTCTGTTTTCTTTCCTTGTATACATAAGTACATGCCTCTTTAGCATGTATTTAGTATTGTTGACTGCATGTAGTAAAGCAAAGGAATCTCTAATCTGATGAGTACTGATCCTTTGACTGCTAGTATGTTTACCATTATGGGCTCAAAGCAAACACAGTAGAAAGTAAGGAAATAGAAATGCATTTTTCTTGTCTGAATTCTATCTGATAAAGTCATAGAAAGAAGGAAGTTCTAGGGAATGTATCATTTTCTGAAGTTGATGGTTTTCTTCTCTGCCCTAAACAACATAAATCACACTTTTCTCAGATTATTGGCATCACCTTAGGAGAACTGTTATAAATGATAATGGTGTTATCACACGCATTTTAACAAACAGCCATGTTCTTGGGATGACATTAACACCATGAGTAAGAATGTCCATTTTTGTAATCACAAACAAAATGTCCAAGAACCTGCAAGCCATTGTCATGGTCATTGCTTCCAGATGCGTAGGGTTTAAGTGAGCAATAACTATTATGAGAACTTCAGTAAGCAAAAATCAAGTGTGGAGGCAATAACCTTGAAAAGTCCTTTGAAATTATGAGTAAATGTTCTTAAATCTCTCCCTCATTATACCATTATAGATGGTTTGTAGATAACCTTGGGATGCAATTACTCTGCTTCAGGAGCAAGGTTGTGGAAAGAATCCTGTAATTCATTAGCTTCTGAGAAACTGACTTCTTGCGTTTCTGTATCTGACTAAATGTCAAATCCTGAAGAGCTTTCTCTTTCCAAAATAAATGATTTTAGAGGTCTTTGCCAACCTTAGTGATTCTATGATTCTATAATTCTAAGACAGAGTCCATGTCCATGTTTTCTTATCTTCTTTTTACTTTTCAATTAAACATGCTCAGATCAGGTAAAACTGGAAGTTGAAAGCAGAATAGTTTAGTAGAGAATTAGAGAATACAGGAGAAAATTGCATTAATTTTCTTAACTTTTTCTAAAGACCATAAAAACAACATGCCATATTTCAATAATAGCTTAAATAATTCTGCCTCACGTTGAAATATTGCCTTTAATGTCATTTGTCACAGTATTACTCAGGTGCCCCATTCTTAACTTGGGCACCTGGCTTAATAGTCAAGTAATTCAGGTTTGAAATCATCCCTGTGCTTTTGTAAATGGGACCAGATGGGATCCATCCTAGGGTGATGAAAGAGCTGGCAGATGAACTTGCTAAGCCACTCTCCGTAGTTTACCAACAGTCCTGGCTTACCGGTGATGTACCAGAAGACTGGAAATTGGCTAATGTGACACCCATCCACAAGAAGGGCTGGAAAGATGATCCAGGTAATCATAGACCTGTCAGCCTGACCTCAGTCCCGGGTAAAGTCATGGAACAGATAATCCTGAATGCTATTATGCAACGCCTGCAAAATAACCATGACATTAGACCTAGTTAGCATGGATTTAGGAGAGGTAGGTCCTGCTGGACCAACCTGATCTCCTTTTTTGAACTGGTGACTCACCTGATTGATGATAGAAAGGCCGTGGATGTTGTATACTTGGATCTTTGCAAAGCCTTTTATACGATTTCCCATGGTAAGCTTCAGAAGAAACTCTCAGAGTGTGAATTGGATAGGAGCATTTTGTGTTAGGTTAGGAATTGGCTAGATGGACGAGCTCAGAGAGTGTTGGTAAACGGTCCCACATCCAGCTGGCAGCCGGTCACTAGTGGAGTCCCACAGGGATCAGTGCTTGGCCCGCCGCTGTATAATATCTTTATTGATGATATTGGCAGGAAAATTGAGTCCATCATTAGCAAGTTCGCAGATGATACCAACTTGGGGGTAAATGTTGAATTGTCAGAGGATAGAAAGGCCCTTCAGAGGAACCTTGATAGGCTAGAGAAATGGGCAGATTCTAATGATACGAGATGTAACAAGTCCAAATGCTGGGTTCTTCACTTTGGGTATAACAAGCCCATGCATCACTATCAGCTGGGGGATGAGTGGCTGGAAAGTGGTGAAATGCAGAGGGATTTAGGAGTAATGGTTGACAAAAAATTTAGTATGAGCCAACGGTGTGCCCAGGTGGCTAAGAGGGCCAATGGCATCCTGGCCTGTATTAGGGACAGTGTGGCCAGTAGGACAAGGGAAGTTATTCTTCGCCTACACTCAGCACTTGTCAGACCACGTTTTGAGTACTGTGTCCAGTTCTGGTCTCCCCAGTTTAAGAAAGATGTCGAAGTGCTTGAGAGGGTCCAGAGAAAGGCGACAAGGATGGTGAAAGGACTATGGGGAGCAACTGCGGGAACTAGGACTGTTCAGGAGGCTCAGAGGTGACCTCATTGCTGTTTACCTGAAGGGAGGTTGCAGTCAGGTGGACGTAAATCTCTTCTCTCAGGCTGCCAACACCAGAACAAGAGGACATGGCCTTAAGCTATGCCAGGGGAGCTTAGACTGGATGTTAGGAAGAGGTTTTTCACAGAGAGAGTGACCCCTCAGTGGAATGGTCTGCCCAGGGAGGTGGTGGACTTGCCATCCCTGGAGGTGTTTAAGAAAAGGCTGGATGAGGAACTCGGTGACATGGTCTAGATAATGGGAGGCTCGGATAGATGGAGCATGGTGCCCATGGCTCCAGGGTTGTGGGTTCAATGCCTGGGTGGGTGTTCACTTGGGAGTTGGACTAGATGATCCTTGTGGGGCCTTCCAACTTGGAATATCCTGTGAACCTGTGAACATGTCAGTTGCATATATACACTCTTAAAAAGTATGCAAAGAATCTCAAACTTCACCTCAGGTCACATTGAGATAAATCCTGGCTAGGAGCAAAGCTTTATTGGCAACTCCCCATCACATCATACAAAGATGAAATAATCAAATAGTTAATCTTCACTTGATATAATGTGAGTTTAAAGAAATTCAGAAAAACTGATGGCTCATATAAAATTGTTAGTCAGAGTATGAGGTAAAGTTCAGGAATCTACATTCCTTAACCTTCATCTTCATGTTCAAATCCTGATTTTGTACTTTGCAGAATTGTAGTCCTAGAAGCCAAGAGTTGACTTTTTCTGTCCTCCACTGGGACTGGATCATTACTCGTTTTTGTCTTGTGTTTACCTTCTTTGTAATATTTTCCTGTGTAGATTAATGAGCAATAGATTATCACAAGTCATGTTTTTAGACCTTCAATTTCTTTATCATCACTTTTTAATTATCTCCAGGCAGTTCATGAGTCCCTTCAAACAATATGATCAATTCAGTACTCATTTGAATAGCAACTTCATTTTAAAAGTTCCAAATTATATTCCTGTTTAAACATTTAAGTAGGATATCTGTCTCTTTTATGCAATAATTTGTTTATTAACTTCAGTAAGCCTCAAGTTATTATCTGCCAAAATTCTAGTCTTCTGAACTGCTGTGTTACTAGTCACTGTCATACTGCATTTGTGCAACTGCTTATACCTATACTTCACAGGTTTTAATTTAAATTCTTTATACATTTTTCCTTGCTAACTGATGTATTGCAAACCTGTATTTTTTCTTTCAGACAAGCAAAAGCCATGTATTCCTGTAAGGCTGAGCATAGTCATGAGCTGTCTTTCCCACAGGGGGCAATATTTTCCAATGGTAAGATATGTTTTACATTGATTTATGTATTAACCCCCCCATAAAGAAACTGAACTGTATTCACAAAATGAGGGAGTAATTCCATTTTCAGCTCCCAGGTTTTGCTTTGATTTTTCAATAGCTTTAGAATAATTACCATCTAAATAAATAGATGCAGCATATATATGATTTTTTAGCAGTGTTAATTAGTTGTGTATGTTTTTTTGCAGTGTATCCATCAGTGGAACCAGGCTGGTTAAAGGCAACCTATGAAGGCAAAACAGGACTAGTTCCTGAGAATTATGTTGTCTTCCTCTAGTAATCTTTAGCGGACAGCAATATCTTCATGGTATCCATGGTAACAAATAATAAGCACTATGATCTTTATCTGACACAGATATGGGATCAGCCCCTTAGCTGAGCAGTAGATTTCCTTCAGATGCTGTAGATGCAGGTTACACAGCTCCCTGTCAACGGAACAGAGCGTAATGAAACAGTTAACAGTTTCTGTACTGAAGACGGTACTCTGCTTAAATAACTTCCATTGTTTGCAAAAGGTTGTTCTGTTCTTCTTTTATGGGTAAGGAACACTAGAGCAATAAAATAAAAAAAAAAAAAAGTTGCTATTTAGCTGCAGACTTTCAGGTCCAAGGATGTTGATCACAGAGGTGTGAAATTTAGAGGCAATGCACTCTATGACATTTCTTGCAATCTATGTTTTTATATGGAAAATAATGGATTTTCTCATAATGTAAGTACTGCTTCTATTGTGATTGGAATTCTCCCTTAGAAAACTTGATTCTAAAATTAGTCCTAATCATTTCAAATAAGAAATTAGGTTTTTGTAAATTAGAAGTTTGAACTTCTGTTAGTCATTGAGATAACAATATGCTGTAGAATTTATGCAACTGATAATATCAGTTTATACACTGCCTGAGCAGTAAGTGCTTATTCAAAATGTGATGTACTTAATGAACTTCATTCTAGTACTTCTTAGATTTTTTTCCTTCTTTCTGTGTCAGTATAGATAATATTGACAACTTTTATTTCAATGATACCCATCATCTGGAAGATATTCTCAGTGTATGCCAGAACAACATCTGTAGAAAACAAGGAGATGCTGAATCTGGACTGATTGGTAATCATCTGAAGTGAGCAGTGAAAAACAGCAGTATGTTTTGAAACCTGAGATAAATTGTAACCGTTTCTTTTTCCAATTTTTTTCCATTGCAAATAAGACAAATGGCCTGTGAACTAGCCATTTTTATAAGCTATGAATGCTGAAAGCTCCATGTAGCAATAAACAGTCTTATATCCTCTGACTTCTAAAATATTTGACAAAGATTTCTCTCCTTTCAGAGAATAAAAAATCTTCACTTTTCAAAGGTGTTGTAAAATCAATTGATTGCTTCTTGTAGAACTGAAGAGGAAAAAAAAGAACAACACAAAGTCAAAGAAATCCCAGAAACATTACGCAGCTTTCTCAGTCTAAGCATCTTTCTTGTACACCTTGAGAGAAAACATGCACTGCTTGCTTGGCTGCTTACCATGCCTGATTCCAAACCAAGATATTTAACCTTTGTATTATGTAGTATTTCTTCAACATTAGTACTTCCAAAGGAATTCACTGTTTCATAAAACTATCTAGGCTTAGTTTCATAGACCTGTCTAGGTTTAGTTCTCTATTCATTAGCAGAAATCAGCATACAAGTCTTCTGTTGATTTCTAAGTTGTACGCTCCTCCGAGAAAGTTTAAGGAAGAACCTCTGTTAGGAATAAAAACATCAGTAACTTTTAACTGCTTCTTTTTTCTTTCCCTAGTCTTTTCCTTGTTTAAATTGGAAAATAAGATACATTATGCCCACATAAAGAAGCAGATCAGAGCATTCTTAACTTACATGTAGTACATGTTTTCTTCAGAGCAATTGTTGAAATTTAGGCTGCTAGCAGAAACCTGTATGATCCTTGTCCTCATTAATTCAGTACCAAGTGGTGATCAGGGAAGGAGAGAGGGTGAAAGAGCATCCTTCCAAAAATGATCTTGCTTTTCAGAGGGGGAATCTGGGCAAAAGTGACTGCAGGCAATTGAGGACAGACCATTGAATTAGCGACTGAGTGACCTGGGTTCTTTCTTAACCCTAAACAGTTTCATTAAGTCCCAAACCGTGCTTAACTGTATTTTAAGTCCAGACTGTGCCCAGTGCCTTGTAATGGAGGTTGTTCCAGTTTTGTCCCAGTTGTCAATGGCAGCAAAGGCAGACGTGTGCTCATCTTACTTGCCCAGACCAGATGTGAAAGGAAGTGAAGGTCTTTTCTCACATGATTGCATCCTTCTTCATTTTAACAAGTTTTCTTAGTGTAAGCTATGCCTGGAACTGCTGCTATTGACCTGAGAAGATCAACATGGTTTTGGTTGTGGTTTTGCTGTATTTCACAATCAAATAACTGCAGGCTGTCGAAAGGCTTACCTCTGGTGACCTTCCCAGAAGTGCTGCTGCAGGCAAAAAGGAGCAGAAAGGGAAGCAGAGCTTTGAGCAGAGGCTGGAGGCCCAGCATGTCTCATGCAGACGGAGAAACGCAGTGGTCTGGGGATAAAATCCCTACTTATGTCTATTGCAGGGGGTCAGTTGTAATGAACATCCTTTGATAGCCCTTCATAACTCTTAGGGGGCATTTAATTCAGGAAAGGTGTAATAGAAAATGTTTACTCTTACTTGCTCTGTTCTAGCCCCATTTAAAAATAAGCAGAAAAAAAACCTGAAGCTTAGGTAATTTCACATCCCCTGTATATATCTCACAACTCTCCAATATTCTGTTTTAAAACCAAATTACGTGGATGCAAGCTAGAAGACTAAAAGATGACAAGTTTATTAAAAATTTCATAAAAATGCAGTTACCTATTAAGCAAGTAGAGCCTGTAAGTGTGGAGGGAAAGGTTGCAGAAAGACCTGGAGGAATCCCTGTGGAAGAGAAGTGTTTCATCTGTTCCCATGCATTCATCTCACATTAAACACAGATTTGGATTGCAGAAGACAACTTCATAAGAAACTGGATTCCATTCATGGCTGCTCACTAAACAAATCTGTATTTTCCTCTGTAAGTCTTCAGCTTTTTCAGGCCTTTGTTCTGAACTAGCCATAAATAATTTTTAAGGCTTTAGCTTGAAAATGTCATTTCCATCTGTAAAAGGTTATGCCGATTCTTCCTTACAGTTAACCACTCACTCTCCAGCAGTAGGGGTTTTAATTTTTCAAAATCTTTCTTTTACTCTTTTTCTTTCTTTTTCTCTCCTCTGTGGCACTTAGTAGCACTTTCTGTATAATCTCACTGCTGAGTTATGGACGCCCCACCTCTTCCCTGACTTTCCAAAGAGAGTTTATCTCTGCAAGAAGCTGTACAGCAAACCAGAAAGTTAAGTAACTAGGGTTGCAAAGACTGAAATGGGAAAGAGGACAGCACCAAAGCTTCTCTAATAATGGTACTCTCAGGCCTGACCAAAACTCATTTTGTAACATTTAAATGAAGATAAAATATCTTGATAGTGCTTTACCAGAAAATTAGACAATCTGAACTAAATTAGTTCATAGTATTGATTTAATGTTCATGAAAGTAAGAGTCACTCACTCTACAAGCAAAGATTTCAATTTTTTAAAAATAATTATTACTATTCTTCCTAAAAGGATGAAATAGGGTTTTTTCCAAATATGACTGTAGGACTCACTGTAGATGACATATTGTGATTGCTGTTTGTTTTGTGGGACTACCCACAACATATAAGTAGCCATGTTTTTCCTTTGTTAAACCTTTTGATACATGTTGCAACACAACATGCATCAAATTAATAGTGTGAAGGATTGATATATTGTATGATAAATATGTAAAGTATAATATTTTATATTCACAATTTTTATTAATGATGATAAAGATTAATTTTTTTGTAATTCCTATGAGTTCAGTATTAAAATGTCCTTGCCATATTTTGGCATTTAGAGTTATGTGTAACAAAACTATTAAATTAAACCATAGCTCTCACTTATGTCCCTAACTAATCTATAATGTTCATTGTACAATTATTTCTGGAAGAAAAAGATACACAGACTTGCTGAACTGCGCTATTCCATGATAATAGTAACATATTTTACTTCTATATATTTTCTGGTGCTATTCTCTTTTCTTTGTATATGATTGAATTTGGATTAAGTTGTAATGTGCCTTTAGGAAAGACATGTTAGTAGAGGAAGAGCGGCAAAATTCTGCAGTTCAGAATGATAATTACAGCAACAAAAAAAAGCACTGTATGACAGTAATTGGATCTTTTTTTTTTTAACTTTTCTTCCCTGGCCTATTTCCTACTTAATAAGATTGCATCAGAATAAATAATGAAACTAAAAAGCATATTGTTCTTCATACTCCTTTTCCTAAGCCAGAAGTTTGTGCAATTTTGGATTGAGCAGCCAGAAGAGAAATCCCAGTAGGGGAGCACATCCTCCAAACTGGGGTGGATCTTCTCCACTGATGGAAACTCTCAAAGCTCTAGCGAAGTCAAAGAGAATTTATAGCGATGATTTGCTGGCCAGAAGCCCCCAGAAAGGAGGTGGAATATTCTGTTAATGGGATTATCTATGATATGGCTTGGCATTGTCCTCTCTTACAGCAAAGTGCCCTGTATGAATCACTCAGTGACCAGAGATCAAGCTGTAGGCAAGTTAGTCTCTATCTTCCTGGTCACAGAGCCCTGAGAGCTGCTGCTGCCACAGCCCTTCCAGGTTCTGCTCATGCTGAAGTCAGACTGTCAGTCAGTGAGTCAAACCTGAACCCATTGGGAGGTCTCTTTTTCTTGATTAAGGTTTTGCATGGGCTTTGGGAGTTTGGTTTGTTTTAATAAGGTGCTTGGTATCTAGACAGCTACTAATTCAGTCACTGAGGATCATGGAGTTTTTTTTAATTGTCCTGTGTGTGGCAGTATTCAATAAGCCATTGGATTATCCTTATTATTTTAAGTATAGAGCACGGTGCTTCAACCCTTGGATGCCTCAGCTGAAATATACTTTGCATTGGAGCTTTCTGCAATATTTTATTGAGAATTGTCATCAAAGTTCTGGCACTAAAGATAGCACCATTATCTCTACAAGAGTTTCTGTTGGAGCAAAGGGCAAAGCAGCTGAGCAAGGCACATGGATAGTTTCAATTTTGAATCATATTTATGACAATTTTGGAGGTATTAGAGTTTATAGGGATTATGTTAGATACTATATGTTATTTTAATAGGAAAGTATATACAATCAATAACTATATATTTAATAAAGCCCTACTAAATTATCTTATTGAACTCTCTGTTTATTTTGTAGTGTGGTTTCAATAATTATCTGCACTCTGTATATATCTACATGTAAATAACTAGCATGACATGCATAAACTGACTTGCAGACATAATTCTATGTTGTACTTTACACTGTATTTCAAAAAGTCAAAAAATGTTTTTCAAAATAAAAATGCATAATACATAAGGTAGTTTCTTTGTTGTTTTTAAATTTGGGCTCTGGTATAGCCTTTTCTTTTTCCAAGTAATAACACTTTGGTTCTACTTCCATCCATATCTGCATTTTAGAGTAACATTTCACCCATGATGATGCTTTACATAGAGAACATCGTTCCTAACATTGAGCAATGCACATATGGATATGACAACAGTATGTTGTCATAGTGGATGACAGTATGTCATCCACTGTCCTGATCATGTGGAAGCCTTCAAAAATGTGGCTTTTGAGGAAAAGAAAATAACAGCTTTGTATATTGGGTATCGAGAAGCACAACTGTGGTATGTCAAAACATCAAAAATCCACTTTAGCATAGTGGTGAGTGTCCCAGTCTCTCATGTGGGAGACTGGGGGTTCACTCCTGCCAGGGAGGCAGTGGTGCTGTTTAAGAGTTGGACTCGATGATCCTTGTGGGTCCCTTCCAACTCAGAATATTCTGTGATCAGTGATGAGCTTTTAGCCTCTGAAAATCAGCAGGTGAGCGAGGTCCAGAAAGAGGGGTTTAGTGGCTCCATTCCAACAGCACTGCCAGGTGAGTGCAGTGGCCTCTGCAAGTTTCTCTCCATCCCTTCTTGTAGGAGTCCATAATAAGTCCAGCATTTCTCCAAGGTTTTTTACCTCAAGAACCTGCAGCTTTTCCAGCCCTCAGAGGGAGTTACAGCTGTGCACAAAGCAAAGGATGCTGTGAGATGGCCTGCCTTGCCTTTTCTCGGAAAGAGCAGAAGCGTGGGAGACTCATATCGCTGAAACAATCAGGTTTTGTTATGATATTTACTTTTAAAAAATGTGTTTCTTAAACAACAAAGATCAAATCAGCCAGCTGCTAAACTATTTCCCTGTTCCCTGTGCACCAAATAATGCAGAGAACTGCTGTAGGAGACCTGGGAATGATGGATCCTGCTCCCACAGCCATGGCTGCTGCCTGCCTCAGGCATGCACGGGCTGCTGCTGGCTCCTGCCTGCCGGCCCCTGGGCTGGCCAGAGCCTCCCTGGCTGCCTCCCACTTGGAGGAGGCTGAGACCTGACTGCAGTGCACAGGTGCTGTGCCCGCAGCCTTGCTCAGGGGGACATTAGAGATACCTGAAAAAAACCCCATCAAGACTGTGGCCGTAAATAAAAATGAGATTGGAAAAGAAAAGCAACAGGGACCAGATGGAAAAACAATCTTTCCCTTTTGTTGCTTTCTAACAACTGCTCCTGAATGAAGCTTGTATCTCAAAGATCTCCCTGCTTGAAGATTTGAGAGATGAGGAGCCTATTTGCAGGTATCAAAAAGTCACGTGCAGTCTGTCATCACCGAATATGACCTGCACCTTGCTGGAGTCCTAGTGCCCTGGGCAAGATGGTGCCAGGGGGAAGTCACAGTTCCCCGTGGGACAGAGGGATGCAGGTGGGCTGATGAATCCACTTCTGGCTGCATGAATCCTGCTGGAAAAGCCTAAGGAGGGGGGATGAACCGAAACTTAGTGCCCCTACTTAAAGCGTACAGAACTGCACCTGAGGAGAGGTGTAGTGTGTGTAACAATTACAATATAAGCTGTCACACAGAGTAAATATCTGTGATGGGCCCTGTCACCACTGCAGTACTTCTCAGAACCACGGGGACTTTTGGAAAGCAGGTAAGTGCAGGGGCAGATGGGGGGGTTGGGGGCAACTGCCCTGCCTTGCCCTGCCCTGCTGCTCTCTGGTGCCTGGCAGGTTGGGCCTGTGGCCATTCCTGTGTCAGCCACACTGCAAGAGCTGTGCTTCGATAGGCATGGTAGGAACTGCCATGGATACCCAGCTCTGCTCAGCAAGTAGGCACCAGAGGAAATGGAGAATATCTGCATTTTGACAGTTCACAAAAAATGATTGTTCATCACTGATATGCTAAAAATAAAATGGTTGAGTTTTGTCTTAGAGTTTTCTGCCCTTTCCCCTGGGGATGCAGGCCCCTTGCCTTTAGATCCCCTGATCTTCAAGAGTGAACACACACTAGTTTGGGGCCTAGACAAGCTCTAAAATAGATGTCATCACTCCTTTTCCCAGTGTCCCATTTTACTTGGCATCAGGGAATAACTAAGATTTTTCTCTATTTCTGGGAAACAAATGTTCTGGCTTGCTATATTTTGACATTCAGCAAGCATTTAAATGTAAAAATACTTAAATTGTTGTTAAACCAACACAGCACTTCCATCTTAACAAGCAATTGAAAATTCTCAAGGGATAAGACAGATACATTTCTTACCAGAAGGAGTGAAGTCACATTAAGTACAAAAGCACCTAACAGGCCATGATTCTCTTGTGTTTGGAAAAATGGATTTTTATGGCTTTATTATTGGTAAGCCTTTAATGTCAACTATTGAGAAAGTGATGTGTAGAATAACTTTGGTACAGACATGACTCAGGCAGGCCACAGCTGCCTGGCCTAAAGGAGTGAAACTTCAGAAATCCAAGGAAATGGCATAGTTGTAAATTGAGCAAGTGGCAAGGTCAGCTCAGGATCCAGTTTGGAACACATTCTTGTTAGTTGGGCATGATCCATTCCTTCAAAACTGAGCTATCTTTCTATTACAAACACTTTGCTTATTAAACATGATAAATATGGTATTTGCACTTTCATCTTTCAAAATTTTATTTCATGTTGGTAAAGCTTTTCCCGTGTCATTTGGATTAATTGCTGATATGGAAACAAAGTATTGAAAGATATTCTTGGCTTCTTATGCAACGGTTGGCTGCTTTTCTATTGTATTTATGGCAACAAGCTCAAAAGCTGAACTAACCTAGAGCAAGTGCCTTTGCCAAAGATCATGGTGTGCTTTTTTAATGTAAACATACAGGGGTTCATGGGAACATTGAGTGACCTCCACAGCCAGTACAGAAAGGAGTCTTAATTCACTTGAAAGTACTTTGGTAATTGGAATACATCTTTCTGCCAGTATAATTGAGCAACTGATTAGTTAGACCCAGCACAGGTGTATTTTATTTAAAATTACTGTTAATGGCTCTTGGGTGCCCTTACAAGGGATTAGAGTTCCATCTGAATGAAAAGTATCACCAATTTAGCTTTGTTGATGGCCTTTGCTTTTGTATTCTTATGAAAAAAAAAAAAAAAAGCAGTTGAAGGAAACATGCAGCACATCTGGATTTGGGGTAGTTTCAAAATGATGTTGAAGCTCTGGCACGAGATCCATCCCCACCAGCAGGTAGAGGAAGGGTCTCAGAGGGGTGAGGAGTAGGGCAGGGTATGGAGGGCATCCAACATGTGAACAGCGCGGCAGAACTCAAAGCAAGAGCCACAGGCCCCAGTCAAACTATAGTCCAGACATGACCATAAGCTCATGACATCACTGGGGAAACATCAGTGTAGTCCATAAGCAGGTGAGACAGTGCTGGGAAGCTCCATGAGAAACCTTTCAGAGGACAATTCCCAAACCCAGGCGGAAGAAAGAAACCTGATCTTAACCAATCTATAGAGTGTTCCTCCAAATAAATTACTGGTGTACAGGATACAACTTGTTCCCAGGATAAAACACATGTTGTTTTCAAGGGCCTCATAGGAAGATAAAAAAAATTAGGGTTTCACTGTGCCTGAACTGGGAAGCTCAGCACAAAGTGCTGGAAACAGAGACTCTGAAAGCAGTGACAACTGTGAGGCCTGAATCACCACAAAACAAGCAGGGAAAATCCACCCCCCCACACACAGAAGCAAACAAACAAAAAACCCAACATCCTGGAGAGGCCTGGTGGCACCCTCCAGGGACATCTAAAGGAAGAAGATAGATAGCAAAAGACTTCAAAAACATTTAGTTGCAAACAAATTGTGCTGAGCAGCAGTGATGAAAATATATCCTTACATAAAACCCTGGTTTAAATGGTCATTTGATTTTTTTTTTATTTCATGCTGTTGGTTGAGGGATGTTTGTTTGTCCTGTAAAGTGCTGTTTCTTTTCTGTAATTATGACAAATTGCCTGCCTTGGATGGGAAAAATGGTTATTCGACACAATGTCCTGCTCCCCAGACCTTCCTTGAGAAATCTGCAGTGAATGCCATAGCAGTGTTTCACCCACCTTCCAGCTGCGATTTTTAAGTTCTGTTTCCACACAGGTCCTTCTCTATGCCCTCCCCATCCTCCTGAAATTGAAACAATGCAAAACAAACTTGCACAATTAATTTTTTCAGAACAACACAGAATCAAGGGGTACAGTGGTTCAGCTTCTGCCCTTGCCAAAGCCTTTCCTTAATAATTTTTTTCTCTTCTTTGTCTAAATGATCTCCTGATATCTTTTCTGACAAAATAAACGGGGAACACAAATGTCCTGGTGTCTGTAAGCATATCTTCATGAGAAACTCATTTGAATATTGTGGCTTTTTAGCTAACGCAATCAGCAAATGATGGTTTAATCTGAAATACTGCAGGGCAGGATCTCTGTCACCACTTACTTCTTTCACTTAGAAAATCACAAAGTAGCAGCACTGCTTTCCCTCTGAGCAGATGACAATTATTGCCTGAAGTCATTAGTACATTTTAAGTGGACGCTCACCTATGCTGTGCAGAGACGAGTCAGGTTCAATAGCATCTATATCATTATGGAGTCTGAGATGTCACAATAAAAACCCATCTCACTTAGGCAGGCTGTTATTCACTAAAGGTTAAAGCAAAAACCCCTACCTGAAAGGGCTTAAACAGCTTATGTCAATTCGTGAGTAACCTTATTTTATTCTTTATACCCTTCCATCACCATGTCTGTTAAAAAGAACAAAGCCCCAAACTCTTTCTGAGCAAGAGGTATGCAATGGGTCTGAATTGGGGCAATTCAGAGCAACATCATTGTGTATATAAATAATTGGGGACTAAATAAAGGTACCAATGCACATTTGCTCAGTACGTGTATGTAAGTGTCATGGTTTGACCCTGGCTTGATGCCAGAGATTCACCCACAACGTCTCCTGGAGGAAAAACTGGAAAATAAAACTGGAAAATAAAACTGGTCACAGGAAAAAGCAAGGCAAACTACAAATAAAGAATATAAAGGATTTATTTACTAACTAGCGATCAGAACTGCGAAGGAAGCATCATTTAAAAGGCAACCTTTCCCCCCCACCCCTCCTTCTCTTTCACCAGATCTAATATTCCCTTTTTTCACCAGGAGACAAAGGGGGAACAGGGTTAGGGGTAAAACCAGGCAAGTTGGTATTTCTGACCAGATGCAGGGTAGGAACCATCTCTCTGCCCTTCCATAAAGTTCTCTCTCTCTCACACGAGAGGAAAAGTCTTTCATGACCCTTTCCCAAGTGAGATCTCGACCCGGGGACGACAGCTCTTCCGAAATTCTCTGTTATCCGAAAAGTCACAGCCAGGATGCAGCTTTTAAGTACTGCCTTTTTTTACTGCGTCATAATGAGCCCATCCCAAAGTACATAGTTCAGATCACAGAATCAGAATCACAGAATATTCTGAGTTGGAAGGGACCCACAAGGATCATCGAGTCCAACTCTTAACACTGTCTCCCTGGCGGGAATTGAACCCGGGTCTCCCACACACCAGATGGGGACACTTACCACTGTACTAAAGTGGATTTCCTACCACAATGCACAAAACGTCTGTCCAAAGGATCTTTGCCGAGCTCTCAGCTACAGGCTTGTGTTTCTGGGCTCCGAAAAAACATCTGCAGCTGCTTGCAGCATGATTCCCCCATCTTCAGTCATGGCTTAGATGGATTCTGCATCACTGGTTTCTCTCTCTCTAGTCCATAGGTTTACACCATGGTCAGTCCAATTCACGAGCAGCAGCAGGATGCCTGGAAGAACATTCTTACCCCTTCTTTCATGGGCCTGGGGGCCTTCCGGCTTTCAGCTTCTCGACGCAGGTTCTGAACTGGCACACTACATCTTGCTACTCAGTTTTTTTTTCTTCTCTCCCAAATATGTTATTCACAGAGACGTCTCTATCTCTATAACCTTGAATGCCATGGCAGCAACTGAGGCCCAGGCCAGAGCTGAGCTGTTAACCCCCTTGCTGCCAGAGCAGCAAAAAACCTAAACCATAAAAGTAAGTAAGACCATAGTCTTAACCTTCATCATCTTGCAGTTCAGGTGTCTCAAAGTATGTCAAAGACTTCAAGATTATTTTCTTCTGTGTGCTAGTTGCTAATAGAATTTCCACTTTAAAGTAACTCATGTATTTTTGTACTGACTAAATGTCTTCCCTTGTGGTTTTATACTGCATGGAATGTTTAACACTAATTTGGGGAAAAAATCATCTGTGGGGCAAATCCCAGCCCTATCAAACTGTTCATGGTGTCCATATGGAATACAGATAACATCCAAGCAATCAATTCACAATAACAAGGATATTCAGAAATGAGACTGAAACATCCCTGTCAAGATGAACTGTATTATGTGGAAGTAATGTCCACAAGTATGGACATTGTTGGCATGACTAATGGTTCTCTGAGGGCACACTAACATTCCAGTATATCCTTAGAAAGGGATGACATCCAAACCAGCAGTTTGGACCTGAGATGCCAGTGCTTCCTTAGAATAGGAAGGGAGAGGGGTGGTATCTCATGTTGGTGGAGGACACATTGCATTTCCCATCTGTTCTGCCTAGCAGCCATGTCCCTCACCAGGATAGAAGTCCCCCTCATTTCCTGTTGCACACCATATTAGAAGGTAGCAAGGTCAGAAGTGGGACGTGTTAGGAATGAAGAAAGGATCATGTGAGCACTGCAGCTCCTCAAAAAACAGGTGATGTGCCCTGTTGGTACGGCCAAGAAAAGGTTGCACCAGGCAAAGTCAATGACCAGCAACAAGGAAAGCACCTTCCCCCATGACTGGAAACTGTGGGGTGGATGGATGGTGTCCCACAGTGTGCTGCATCTTGCACCTCAGGAGGTAGTTCTGGCAGTGACCCAGTTTGGCAGGAGAGAGCTCCAGTTCTTGGTGTGGACATGGCAGTGAGCTCAGGTACCGCCTCTGCAAGGGCTACAGACAATTTAGTCATAAAATCTGACTATTAAATACATATAAATAAATTATTATCTAATATGTTGGTTGCTGTGCTAGTTGTGTCTTAGGTGTGTTTTTTCTGATCTAGACCAATAGCACCATGCTACCAACTCTGGTCCCATGTCACCTGCTGCTAGTGACGCTTTGCATCCACCTACTGCCCTGCACACTTTTTAATAAAACTTTTTCTTTGTATGTATTTATGCCAGAAGATCAGGAATGCATTGTAACTGTTTTATGCACTATCAGTTGGAGAGCTGCAGTTTTTATTAAAGTTGTTACCTTCCATGTAAGAATAAATAAATAAATACATTAATAACATTTTATTGTCTCCTGTTTCTTGAGTCTTTTGGAGGGCTGGAATTTAAAAAAAAAAAAAAAAAGAAAGAAAGAAAAATAATTCAACACTCCCCTTTACGCCCCATCCATATGGGTTTAAATTCAATAAATAATCAGTGTGTGTTGTCTCTAACCTGGAGCTGCCAAAGTAACCCCACTGAAATCAGCAGCTGCTTTGTAGGATTGCAAGCACAAAGTGACTCCACCAGCCTGTCCTTGGCAATTGCAGGTCCATGTCCAGTTACAGCACAGGGCCACTCTGAAGCTTGACTTCCCAGTCAATCTAGTGGGTTTTTTTACACCTACTGGTAACTGAAGAGTTAAACACTTGTCATACTACTACAAAGCAAGCATATCCCCAGTTTATTGGACATGACACAATGTAGCTAGACAACACTTCTACAAAAATACTTGAAAGCTATTATTTCAGACGTACAAATATATAGATGAAGGCTTCTCTTCACAAGAGGATAATACAGAAATCTTATACAAGTCTCTTTTTTTCAAAAAATAAAAACAATAGCAACAAATGGTAAATTTTATCCAGCATGATCCTGAATGTTAAATACAGAGAAATACAAACATCAGTCCAAACATGTCTCAAAGTTAAGGATCATTTGGCTTTCTACAGATTTTTTTTCTACAGATTACAAAGCCTCTACAAAGTGTTAATCCATTACACATCCAAGTAACCCATTGGGAAAGAAAGTGTGTTGAAGGTAGAGGAAGGAGGGGAGAATAAATGTTTTACAAATAAGGGAACTGATTTAGAGGTTGTGTGACATTCAACTTCAACATGACTTCATGACTTCAACAAATCATGCATTGCAAGAGTGCCCAGCCTTAGATTGTGCTTTTCTGTGTAATGTCATAAGTTTTTCTTACAATTAATGGCTGTCTGGAGGGAAGGTTTTAAGGCTTCTTAAAGTGAAAATCTTTATGAAGTAATGTTTTCAGAATTTCAGATGTTCTGATTTTAATGTCAGATTTGTGCAACCTTTTGGTTGTGGTCAGCCAAGCAGACACATGATCTGTATTTTGAAGCTTGAGAAAGGGGAGCAGTTTCTGACTCCCAGAAAAATCTAAGATGGCTGTAGCGATCAGTATGAACTGCATCTAACAACAACTCGGTGTGTGACTGTATAAAATTACTGTAAGAAGTGAACTGGCAAGCTCACAGTGTGATTATATTGTAAGCTGAGCTTTGGGATACAAAAACTTCTAAATTTTTAAGTGAAAACCCTTGTCATCCTCAGCTGACCAACCCTTGATGTGCAGTGATGACAGTCTCAAAAAATGATATTTTCATTTGTTGTGTGTAGTGCCCCACAGTCAGGCTGGGGGTCTGTCTCCAGTGTATAATTTTTGTCAAGTGTGTTGTACTTTGTCTATAATAAAATATGTTTACGTGGGCCAGTAAAAATCCATATTTTACTGTTACAAGTGTTGCTGAGATCTGAGAAAATGGTTGGGAACATAATAATTACACTACAGACACCTTTGTCTAAGGTTCTGACGTGTAATGATCTCCCACCTGCTAGTCCAACATTTCAGTTCCTTCCCTGAACACCAAGGTTGTAACCCTCACTTTCTCTGAGGTGCACAGGAAAACTCATTCCACTCAAATTCGTCTTGATTTGTGATGATGCACAAAGCAAATTATAATGCTATTTTCATAAATACATTTATACAGAAGACATATACTGTCAGAAAAATGTGAATTGTTATTCATAGCATTGGGTTTACCTTTTTTATGAGATAAGTTTGCAATAGCTGCAATTAACTGCCTTCTGAATAGATGTGTCTATTTAGGGGAATTTATAAAATACATGGATTTATGGGTTTCAAAGACTATGTAAGATACATTGAAGCTTCCTTTTTTAAAAAAGTTAATTAGAAATCCCTTTAGTTTATTATAAAATCACCCTTCTTCAGGTACTTTATAATAACAGAATTGTATATTCCTTTGGAACAAAATTTACTTTCAAAACTGCATAGTGTTTGCAGGTCACTGGGTGTTTCTTTTTCAAGTACTCTAATTAAGGCCACTTACACATCTTACTGGATGCAAAATGTCATGCAAATGTTGGTTTGGTGCTTTCCTTACTCATGTTCCATATAGCCAAAACAGGCCTGCCAGAATAAATCAGTTTCTTTAACCAGTGCCACGATGAGAACATTATTCTGAACTGGAAATATCGCAGATTAGTGTCTCAGACTGGACATAAACCAACAATACAGGATATGAAGTGTAAAAGCATTGCCCTATTCATACCAAGTACATGAAAAATAGGCATATGTGAAAATTATATATCCAAGGTGGAGTGAAAACTTATGGTAATGCTTGTATAAATTTCACCTGTAAAACACAAGGGTTTCTATGGTGGTCTGCCCAGTTGTTTCTGACTTAATGTCAAAGGTGCTTATTGTGCTCACTAGCTGCTTTTCATCCAATTTAGCCTTGTTTGAAAGTATGCAGCTGTGAAGCTCATTGATGCAGTGTTCTGAGTTCCTGACAATGATATATTTCTGTTTTTCTCAACACAACAAAAAGAGATTTTAGTAAACTGGCTGCATGAGTATTTAAATTGAGTGTGGGAAAATGCAACAGAGTGAGACTATTGAAATGACACTGTGAGAACTTCCTCACTGATACGCCTGAATGCTAACTGATGGAACTATTGTACCTGAAGAGGTGAAAAGGTAACTTAGTTTTCATAGTCAGAAAAACGTGATCTGTGACTATTTTTGTAAGTCCACTCTACACTGGCAGAAACCAAAATGTTGCCAGTTTTCAAGAATATTCTAGAATTAAATGAAAGCTCATCACTCTTTGATATTCTTTATATGCTTTAAAAACCTCATAGAGAGCACTGTGGGCTCAACCCAGAAAAAAAGTCTCCTAAACGTGAGTGAAAAAAGTGCATCTAGGAAGCAACACTGCTCATGTACTTGAAGTTATGCAACTGTTGCATTAATTCCAACAGCACTGAAGGACAGTTTTCTGAGGATTGTTTATTTTCTCTTTAAGGTAAACAGACAGCTAAATTTTAACTTTAGTATCTGTGCAGTCACATTTTACTGCATGTTTCTGCCCAAGCATCTGAGAAGCTACAGTCCCATTCTGCATGCAAATAATGTCAATCTAATAAATTAATGGCATTTTTTAAACAAAAAACCCCATAAATTTTAAATCAAAAAATACCTAAAATATTACATTTTTTTTCCTTTTCATTTTCCAAGGGGAAAAAGGGAACTAAACTAAAAACACACCCTCTGTTTAAGTCAGGTCACCATGACACAAAGCGGTACAAACCAATAAATCCAGCAATGCTGACAAGTCTAGCCTGGCAGTATGCACACAGGCTTCTGAGCCGTGGAAAGCTGGAATGGCTTTGGATATTAGTTTTGTGGCTGTAAGCTGACTTCTTGGAAGGAAAAAAAGGTCAGCATGCCACAAACAGCACAGAAGGCAAGAAATGTATGCTCAGAGTTGCAGTGATGCACGGGTGTTGTGCAGCCCCATCCTCTCCTGCTCTGCAGATTAACCAACCTTAAGTTTGTGCAGGTAGGAGAGTAAGGGAAGAAAGGATAACAGCAAGATCCCTACTGTTCATATTACTGATACGTCACCGATAGCTGAGATAAATATTTGCATGTAGATAGGAAAGCGGCTTGCCTTCTCAATAAAGATAATTGAAAGAGATAAATTACTCTCCCTGAAAAGGAGGAAATTATCTAAGGTACTAATAAGGCATTGACTGGTCAGAAAACAGAAATTATAATCTCACTGTCCCTATTGTAGATACAGCACAAAAAAGCGTAACTGTAGTGTAGCTGAAGGAACAGCTGTAGTTTAAAAATACCTAAGCTTCTGTTTATTATGCACACATATTACCAGGTCATTCCAAAGTGCTATGAAATTACCTGAAAATTTCTCAGACTACAGACTAGGGGGAACACACATTCCCCCTTCTCTAAAGGCTCATCAAAATTGTAGATGCAGCTGAGATCACTGAAAACATGAGCCAAGTGTTTGATCTTTTGATTTTTGGGTCACAGTAAGCACAACTGTGAAGCAGCTTGTAGACAAAGAAGATCTACCGGGGCTGGAGGTCTCCTCTTCTCTGCACTGCATTGTCACAGCTCTCCAAACACAGGTGGGCTATCATGGCCAGGCACTTCAACCCCAAAAACAGTGTTTAAAAACTATAAATATGATGCTTCTACAGAGCCAAAACACAACAGCAGAGCTCAAAGGAAACAGATGACTTCATGGGTCAATTTGTTTGCTTCACTGAAGTCTCAGTAGAAGGCAATGATGAAGAGCTTGGATCAAAATTGCGCCTACTGTATAGAACAGGAGAGGTTTAGCCTCAGGCATAGCTTGCATTATTTAGTATGAAGAACGTTTAGTGATAGCTGACATAAAAAACCTGTAGAAGATGGCTGGCAAGCTTTCTAATTAGTACAACAGGCTTTATACCTTTAAAACATAATTAGGCACACCATTAATGTCAGAAAACAAAAAAGTCTACCTACTGAAACCTCTTATTTCTACTGTGCAAAATGCAAAATACGAAAATGCAGCATTGTTTTGCCTTGTTCAATATATTGAGAAGCACTATACGATGTTTTATTTAGACATATTTATAAAGGTCAGGTAGAAACATGCTGTGATCTTTAAACAAATATTAATGCAGAGAAACAGACAATGATAAAGCCTCACACTCAGTAAAAAAAAAAATCAGAAAATGGCTCTCCGAACATTGTTGCAGTGTTGAAAACTCACAGTACTCAAGATTTCTATAGGGAAGGAAGCAATCTGGTGTTTCGATCAGTGATCATAGAATCATAGACTCAGGACAATTAAGGTTGGAAAAGAACTCCAAGATCATTGAGTCCAAGCTTTGACTGTTTTCCATCTTGTCAACTAAACCACAGCACCAAGTGCCATGTCCAGTCATTTCTTGAACACTTCCAGGGACGATGACAACCCCACTTCCCTGGGCAGCCCATTCCAATGCTTACTACCCTTTTGGCGAAGAAATTCTTTCTGATGTCCAATCTGAACCTCCCCTGCAACAGCTTGATGCTGTCCTTTCATCCTGTCACTAGTTGCCTGAGAGAAGAGGCTGATCATCATCTTGCTATAACCTCCTTTCAGGCAGTTGTAGACAGCAGTGAAGTTTCCCCCGAGTCTCCCTTTCTCCAGGCTAAACAATCCCAGCTCCTTCCACCACTCCTGATCAGACTTGTGCTCCAGACCCTTGCTGAGCTCTGTGCCCTCCTCTGGACATGCTCCACTTACTCAATGTCTTTCTTGGAGTGAGCGGCCAAAAGCTGAACACAAGATTTGAGGTGCGGCCTCACCAGTGCCCACTTACAGAGCGACAATCCCTGCCCTGGTCCGGCTGGCCACACTATCGCTGATACAGGCCAGGATGTCACTGGCCTTCTTGGCCACCTGGCCACACTGCTGGCTTGTGTTCAGCCATTGTTGACCAACTGCCCTAGGTCCCTTTTCCGCTGTTAATGATGTCTATGTAACGCAGAGCAAATGACAACATCAAAATGGCAATTTTATAAACTGGGCTTAAAGTCGGAAGTTCTCAAATTAAAACTTCTTTTTTTAACTTCAAATAATCACAGAATGAACACAGGTCTTTCCAATCCACATAGCAGTCACAATTAGCCAAATTCATTCTATTTCGTATAGTGCATTTATCATGATCGTGAAGTTCTGAGAATTTTATTCTGTGAATTAAGAGAACTTTAAGAAACACAATTTGAAATTGCTTTTAATCTTTGTTACCTATTCCCAATAGATATCTTTTCTTGCTTTTTGACTATGCCTTGGAGATAAAAATAGTCCATTTCAGTCTAATCTGACATATTTATGGGGCACGATGACATGTCGGCCACTTAGAGATTGAGTAAAAGGCAGATGTAAGCTGATCTGTGCATTCCTGAGGGAAACATACTGCCTGTTTTGTCTTCTAATTTCAGAATTAGGGTGTTGAGGAGTAATTTTTAGTGTAGGAAATTTCTGTTAACAGTGTAATCTAAACCATAACATAGACAGTCTGTTTATTCAATGGTAAATCATGTGGCAATGCTTAAATTCCAAACGAATGCAACAAAATATTGCTGTTCCACAAAAGTGGAATGGTTGAAATGGGCTTTTTTACTGAGCTCCATATTACTGAATGGAAACACAAATTAAAATAAAGAAAACAAAACTTCAATATGTAGAAATGAAGAATTTTGTGTTATTTATTAAAACATAATTGCTTTAAGGATCATAGTTAAAAGTCAGACTGTATGGAATATGAAAGAAATTGCTTGTCTGGGAAGATAGAAATTACAAACCTAGTCAACTATGACAAAAGTCTCCCTATACTGCTTTATCCAAGACCACATCTTTGCACCAGATCTAGTGGGTTTTCTACTATTATGTGGGGATTTCAAAAACGTTTTCACCCCCAGGTGTAAGGTAGCTCCTTCTTTGTTGGCTATAGGAAATTATGACCAGTCAGGATACTTCTAGATAAACCTTTAGTTGTAAGTTGTCCACATTCTTTTCAAGAATCATGATGCAATTTTTATGAACAAGTACCATCACTTTTTTTTTTAGGAGGGGTACCCTGATTTAACAAGGAATACTGAATTTATGTCCAATGGTTCTTTGTTCATGTGACAAGGATATGTCTGTACAGACCAAGCTACACACCACCAACAGTACACTGTCACACAATGGATGCATCCAACATGTAATGGGGAAAAGCAAAAGCATACGACCAGCAAGTACCCAAGCAAGACTCAACCATTTCCTACACTTAAGTAGCATTTCTAATGACTGGCAAAATTTGTCATATTTTAATAGACTCATACATTCTTCTTAGGCTTTATCTGTCTCTCTGTTGTTTGAATATATCTACAATTTACTGCCTTAAATGCATGAGTTGTTTCATATACATATGAAAGGAACAAACATCACCCCATTATAATTTTTCAGTAAAATATTCATTTTTATGGTGAAACATGTCCTTCCTCTTGAATGCATAAAGCTACTTTAGTTCAATTCCTCTCTTACAGTTACCCCAATTATAATGGCATGCTTTTAAGATACAAAATCTGTAGCTCCACTAAATAGTACTGAAAAGAGTCTGATGTGTATCAAAATGTTTGCAGTCATATTTTCCATTTCTTTTTGCATTTAATCGCACTATAATTTGATGCTAATGGCTGTTTGAGGATCCAGAATTGGAATTCAAAACATTATTAAGAACTGCAGTCAGTGAAAACATCTCTATTTAAAGCTTCTGAAATACAGAATGTTATAGTTGATGAATTTATGATTACAGCTAAGTGATTTAGCTTTATAAGTGTTGAACTTTTAAGGAAAATAACACAAACCAAAGCTTAGTGGGTTTCCATAAACATTACTTCTGTTGTAATATACACTGAAATTTTCCTAAGCTTTCTAATTTTTGAAGGAGAGCTGCATTGAATGCTGCAGAAAACAGTATGATGGACTCTGAGTTTCAATGCAGCATGAGCACAGATGAGAATGTGAATGTATACTGTGTGCCTAGCACTTGAGTAACTCATGAAGTTATCGCAGTTATGTTTGCTTAATCCTGGATGGTTGACTTTGAAAGGCTGCTTTTGTGAGGCTAATGAATTAATAAAAAGTGAAATATCCATGAGAAAATTCAGGCAATATTTATTTCAATTCTTAAAAAATCTTGTATTGTGCACATACCTACATGTACCCATGCACACAATGTACTGAAGTAAAAAGTTTGCACCATGTCTATCAGAAATTCGAGAGTGTGTAGTATGTAAGAAACATGTATAACTGTTGTTAGAAATATGGAAAATCTATTCATTGTCATTCATAAGCATATCTAAAAAGCAGACTAGCCAAGTTTACAAAACATTTCTTATGACTGCTGCGATTTTTGCAGTTAAAGAATCAGAAACTCACAATATGTACATCAAGCTTAAATGGCTTGTGTATGTTACAAGTATAAAGCAGTAGGCAGGGTAAGTATGACAAATATACTGAAGTCCTGACATTGCAAAATCTTGACCAAAATAAACAAACAAAAACTGACCCAGAAATCATCTCTATGATAAGAGAAAAGACATTTCACTTCTTGTGAAAGAGAAGAGGTTTCACCATCCCTGCTAGAATCTTGGGTAGCTGGGCAGCAATCACCTCTGACATCATCTCAGGGAATTCAACACTCAGTGCGCGGGACTGGAGAAATGTGTTCAAACAGAAGAGATGGAGCTGTTTCACTAGCTGGATTTAATAAAATATATACATGATCAATCAGGCCAAGAGCAATGCAGCCAGATAAACATGTTGTCAATCACTTATCTCATACATTCATCAGCCAACATCACTATATACCTTACTCTGTCATTTCTTGAATAAATAATGAGGGCACTTGTCAGTACCTATTAATGTCAAAAATCATAAATACAGATAAATGGCATATCATATAAAAATACTGCCTCACTAATATTCCAAAGTAGTATCATCCTCACTCACTACATGTGTGACAAACAATGGGAATTACTTAACAAGTAATCCATCTTTTATCTTGTTCTCATAATCAAGACAGGACTCAGTACTTTGTTCACTACATGCTATTCAAACACTACTCTGAAGGACAGCATTTACTCTTTACCTGCAAGCTTTTCCATGGTTCTGAATATGATCGTATCTGAGCATGTCACAAACATTAACTCCCATAGGCCCTTGTCCCTTGGAAGCAACTTCTCAATACATGTGACTATTGCATCTCTTCTATCCTCTCTGAGTGGCTCCAATTTTTCTTTCAGACCAATGACCTTTATGTTGCCAAATATTATAGAATTTCTGCTACCCTAGGCTTTAACTTCAGACAGGTTCTTCAGTATGTTGTTTTATCTTCTTCTTCTGTATTTATCTCCCATCACTTTTTCAGCCTGAGGTGAAACAGGGACTCGAATGAAGATTCTCTATGAAACAAACAACACTGAGCTATTTTGCAGTAAGCCTCTCTCCTTGGCTATTTTACTTTATGTATTTGTATTTGAAATTAAGAGGTTAGATTAGACTAAAGTGCAGATTTACTGAGCGCTGAAGAATACAAAGATGCAAAAATCCCATGTACCCTGAACTCCCTGACACCTCTTCACAACCAACATTGAGTTCAAAAGTGCTCAGGGGTTGGTATCGGGACCAGTGTTGTTTAACATCTTTGTTTGTGACACAGATGGTGGAACTGAATGTATCCCCCGCAAGTCTGACAATGACACCAAGCCGTGTGGTGCAGTCAACAAGCCGGAGTGGATCTGGACAGGCTTGAAGGGTGGGTCTGTGTGAACCTCATGAAGTTCAACAAGGCCAAGTGTGACGTCCGACACCTGGTTGTGGCAACCCTAGGAAGAAGGACTTGAAGGTGCTGGTTTATTAGAAGGTCAGTATGACTCAGAGATGTGCACTTGGAGCCCAGCAAGCCAATTGTGTCCTGGACTGCATCAGAAGCACCCTGGCCAGCAGGTCTGCTCTGCTCTGCTCCCATGAGACCCCACCTTTGGGGTAGGTTCCAGGTCTGGGGCCTCCAAGGAAAGAAGGATGTAAGCCTGTAGAAACTAGTACAGAGGATGGCTACAAAGATGGTCAGAGGGCTGGAGCAACTTTCCCATGAAGACAGGCTGAGAGAGTTGGGGTTGTTCAGCCTGGAGAAGCAACAAAGGCTCTGGGTGACCATATTGTGGCCTTTCAGTACCTAAAGGGGCTACAAGGTAGCAGAATAGTGATATTTTGCTAAGGTATGTAGTGATAGGACAAAGGGAATGGCTTCAATCTGAAAGAGGTCAGGTTTAGATTAGATATTAGGAAGCTGAACTGGTGGTGAGGTGCTGGAACAGGTTGCCTTGAGAAGCTATAGATACCCCACCCCTGGAAGTGTTCAAGGGCAGGTTGGATGGGGGTCTGAGTACCTAGTCCAATTCTCCCACTAAATACAGTGAATACTCTCTGTATTGCGACCTCTCCATTACGACCTCGCACATTTGCGATGTGAATTTACCGCAGTTTGGCTTCAGCCGTCTGTGAGTCCAGCCGGCTGGCACATGCACGCTGCCTCTGCTCTGCTGAGGGCTGGTGCTGCGGTGCCTGTGGGGCAGGACTCACCCCGCCCTGCGGGGAGGGAGCTCGTAACAGTGGTCCGGTGCTCCCGTCCCTGACTCGGGAAACTGAACAAAACTCACGAAAGTGAGGCAAGCGAGGGGGGACAAGTGCNCAGGCCCACAGATTCTCGGGGTGGTGGGGGTCTCCTGAGTCAGAGGGGGCTCAGAAACGGTTCCCTTTGTTTCCCCATTCTCAGCAAGTCCAGGTGAGAAGCAGAAAAGTGCCCGGAGCCCTACGGAGTTCCAGAGGGTGGGGCAATGGGCGTGGCCTGCATGCATATTAATGACCTGCAGTTCTTTGCGAGGATAGAGTTTCGCGACGGCATTGGCCTGTCCCTTTCCTCGTGATGGAGGAGGTATAACTAATCACAGTATCACAGTATTAGCAAGGTTGGAAGAGACCTTGGAGATCATCGAGTCCAACCTGTAACCCAACACCAACCCACTGTCTAAACCATGGCACTAAATGCCTCATCCAGCCTACTCTTAAACACCTCCAGGGATGGCGACTCGACCACCTCCCTGGGCAGACCATTCCAATGAGCGATCATGAATGATCTTTAGGTCCCCCTGCAAACCCAAACCATTGTGTCATTCTATGAATATTCAAATGAGCGAAGTTTTCTATAAAATGTTGCTCCTCATTTTTAATGAATCTTAAAAATATTGGATACACTGGATATATGCAGGATTCCCAAAGATGTGAAGAGGATTCTACTGCATCTTTTAAGACATCTATGAAACTCCATGAAACACCTACCAGAATTCTCAAAGAAATTACTCAATTCCCAAATATAGACAATTCTGAAAAAATGGCATGAAATATATACATTGAAATAGTTGAATTAAGGTTGCAAAGACAATCTGGATTGTCTTTCTCTAATTCTTAGTAGCCCAACTTTGCAACTTGAATTCCCTATTCTTTGCATTATTATTTTCCTGAACACATACACATGCTCACACACACATACACACCATCCCCTACCAAGCCCATAACTGTACAGGTTATATTGCATTAATAATGAAACAAAATGGTAGCATTCAAATGCATGCTCCACAAATACTTAAATCTTGTATACCATAAACCCTGTACACAAGATATACTGATGCTGAATATACACAATAATGGAAAAATGCTTTGTTGTTGTCTTTTGTTGTTTAGAAATGTTGACTACTTCCTCCCATAAAACTACTTTTTAAGAAATACATACTAATTCCTTCTTACATAAAAAGTAAAACACATAAACAAATAAACTTACATCATGCATGGAATCCATCAGTTTTGTAAGTTGATAGAAACGCTGTGAGTTGGCCACAACGCCTTTCTGGCGCAAACCAATTGCCTTCACCAGTTCCCTAATATAACTCGTTCTCATCTCATCAAATTGGCTTTGACTTCTTAGACCTTCCAAAGGAACTAAATAAAAATAAGAGTTGTGTTACAATTTACTTTGAAGACAATGAAAGAAATTTAAAGCACGGGAAAAATGTATAGTATTTCATGCTGTACAGTGCAATTCATTGCTACTTATATGCCAGGTAATTTTTCCTATTCAAAAGTTACTCCAGAATGAGTGATACAAATAATTAAATGGATATACCAGCAATAATCAGACAATTTTGCTAACCGCCTGTATCTAGAAAGATAGTTTCAGCTACATATTTTCTGATAGGAAAAAAAAAAGGCCAAAAGAACTCCCATCTTTAAGGAGATACGCTTTAGACTGACTCATGTTTACACTGCTGAGAGTTAGCCCTCTTCACAGTGAACTCATGGTAGAGAAATCTAGCTGGAGAGCTCCAAAATGTAGTCAAGGACTGAACTAACAACTCTCACGTAGTGTAGACAGTAAAGCATCCAGGGCTCAGGCCTCTTGTTTGAACCTCTTTCACTTAAGAGAACAGGTGTATTAGCGGAGTCTTACACGTGAACAGCTTTTTAGAAAAATTAGCAAGGAGGAGAAAATGGTTGAACTCTATCTTCTCTTAATGCCCAGCTGTGAGGATCAAAATGAGGACATAGAGAGAACATTGAGAAATTAATCTGTTAGTGACTGCTAGTGGTAAGAGCATATTTGATCCCTGATGATAAGTGTTCATAGCACTGTAAATGGGAAAGATCTGGACTTCCCTTGACATAGAAGAGTGTCATGCATGAATGTTATCATTTATGTTGTCAAAGGCAATTAAGAAATAAACTAGCAGAAATTAAACAAAAAAAAATACTTGCATCTGGCAATCAAATCTAAATCTTTGCTTCACTACAATAATCACACATTAAAGAAGGTCTTGTTTCAAACAGACTATTTTCAAAAGACATGTTAAATTTCTTGCCCTTTCATTTCTCTCTTGCCAATGACATTTCACACTGTAACATCACACGTAACATTTTATATTCTGACAACAGTCACGATGCGGAAGATCCATCTCACCAAACTTCAGGACTTCTATAGTATAGGCATCTTCCTATAAGCTAGTTACCATAACTGCCTATAGTTTTAGTGGGAATAATCAGGCAAGTCTTGGGCACAAGGAATGTCCACTGTTTTGGAAACTATCCACAGAAATAAATTAATTATGCTTACTTTACTCCACAGACTCTAAAAGAATGTCATGAAGATTAGCTTATATTTATAAATAAATTGCCTGCTAGCAATCAAGGTATCTAGCGTATATTCAGTCTGGTATCAGACCATGACTAATATGAGGCCACAACAGACTTCATTTGAATCTCATTTAAAAACAACGAAGCCAAAAAAAGCCCCAGAAATTAAACTTGGTTAATAATGACAATGACTTCCTCAATAGAGTGAAACCTATCTTCCAGGTGATTTGTCACTGTCTGGAATTAAAACATAAACAGATGTGTGTACTGACCCACTGTACAATGCACTAGATTGTTAGATACCTCATAACGAAATTCTTAAGTGAGAATCCATCCAAAAAGGAGATAGCTGCACCGGGGTTGACCTAAACTCATTCCCTGAAAGAGAATTAGGTAGCAAACCCTGCGGTGACAGCAACACTGCTCTCCACTCTGAAATCAGAAACACTGTTCTGCAATCAGTTGCCTAAGTCATGCCTGGTTCCTCAGAAAAATGCAAGGGGAAAGGAGACACCTCAGCCAAACACATTAAAATTAGAATTCTCTTGCCTAGATCCCAGAGAGAGATGACAACAAAGAAGTTCAAATTTCTACTCTACCCAACTTAAGCTGAAATCTCCTATATCATGCCCAAGAGAGGTAATGATCCTATTTATCAAGGTTGTCTCTCACTCACCATCTAAAAGAGAATTCAACAACAGTAAAAAGAGAAGAAATTGATACTGTTTCTGAAGGAAGTATAACACCACACCTAACCCGGTACTTCCACTCACTTCCACGACCTGGAAGCTCAAGGAGATGAAATGAGGTGGATTTTTGGTTTGACTTGATATGACCTTTCAAGCCTAAAGAGATAAAGGAAGTATTTGAAAGCCTATCACATCTACGTCAAGGGTCTGAATGGAGGGGATGCCTTCTGGTTTGTGGAGAATGTAATACGCTTAGAAGAAATGCAGGCAGGAATATTCACAGTGGGGAAAAGTTATGTCACAAAAAAGGAATAGTTTGGTTTTTAAAGCCTGGATGGTTCTGGGTTCTTAAGAACAGTACTACAGCCAACTAGGAAATCTTTTTCATATGAAGTGACACTGATGGAGTTTAGGGTTAGGTGGATGCTATCTTTGACTCACATCTCTAAAATAGCAATTAAATATTTATATTTCCCTTGTGAATTAAAAGATATCTTCCAGCAATGAAATGCCTGTTTCCTTCAAATTCTGCACAGTCATGTCCCCACCTAATCTCAAAAAGTTTCACTTAGCTACTTATTTGAGTGAAGAATTACCATGTTCTAATTGTTTTACATGGACAAATACAATTTAAGCAGCTCAAATGTTCCCCCCTGATGAACACACGTAAAGAATGAGGATGCTTTTACTCAGTGGCAAGAGCCAAGCCAAAATCTTATGCAACAAGACTTTGAAATTCCTTTAAATCAAAAGTCTGGAAAGTCTTAGAGACTTGTTATTGCTAGAACGGAACTTATTTATCTCTCTCTTTTTTTCTGGCATAGCTCTTGTCCCTTAAATCACAGTCTTTCTAAACTGTTCCTGGTATTACTTCCAAATGGATGGGGCCTCTGCAAGATGGAGTCCTACCTAGAATTTGTGGGGCACTACCATAACATAGCATGATGCATATACTAAAGAAGGACTTGTAAAATGGAAACAATTGCAGAAAAAATGTCCACTTTTTGAAAAGGTTCATTCTGGTTTCAAGATAGCTCAAATAATATAAGGAAAATGTTTAGCCACAGCAAACTACAAGAAAGAAATGTAAAATAAAAATAATGTTAAAACTTGGCTCTGGTGATCCATTTACAACTAGAAATCTATCAAGATTGATATTTACTTATTTTAATACAAATAACCATTTCTTTTAAATTATACAGAAAGTCAAAACCAAAAATTTCTAGATAAGAAATTGAACAAAAGACACAGCAAGAGAGTAAAACATTAGACTTGATTACTGTTAGGATATGAAATATTAAAATGGTCATACTTTCATATTTTAAGAGGACTAAGAGGAGTATCATGACTAAAATAGAAGTAGTCTTAAAAAACACTTTAGAGCAACAATGAGGTTATATGGTTTTTTCCAAAATACTTTTGTGGAATTATATTTATACAGTACCAAACGTCTACTAAATGTCTCAGCAAAAACGGTTGTGTTCCTTTTCCCAAAGATCTGACAAACTGTTTTTTCCTATAAGACAATAAGTGCAGGAGAGAACAAAAAGCAAAACTCATCAGCACAGGAAAAATTACTTTTTTTAAACTGCTTTCTTGTATATACATAAACATATCATCCTAAAAATTAGCTTCTGAATACAACGCAGTTAATAAAGAATGGTAGCTTGATGAATTCTGTTAAACTGATGCACTCACAAATGACAAGGATTGGACCAATCATTGTAATGCTGAACTTCCTGGAACAGAAAAGGATAGCTGGAATATCACAAATTTAAATTTAACTGAAATTTTAAACTTGCTTCTAAGGTTCGGATGATTGACAAGGGAGTTAATCTGTGATTAAACAAGGTGGAAAACATTTAAAATAGGAACACATTCCGATTCCAACAAAGCAACTGGAGGTATAACAGAGAGGGATTTTTATCCACATTGCCTTTATTGCTAGCAGAATCTATGGTATTTTGCTATTATGTTAGTAATTTCTATGACCATATGAGTTAAATGTAATCTTTTTGATCTTATGTACTTCAAAGACCAACTTTTTTAAGTATGATCTTATGAAATACCAAGAACAGCTTAAAATGGGATTAATTTTAATTACTTATCTTGCACTTAAATTTTGTGCAACCAACAAGCAGGTTATGCAAGGTTTGCACATCTCTCCTCTGACTCTGTAAGTGTGTTGAGAAGCAACCTTCTACATTCTTTCAACTATATTTCTCAAAAGTTCTTATTTTCATTTCCAGTTGCATGTGTTTAAATTAAATAACTAACAATTATGGCCTCGGTAGATGCATGTTTTAGACTTTTATAAAAGGTTTTGGAAGGTAACTTCACCAACTACCCCATTTCTATGCTTCATTCTTTTAAAGATATGTATAATAAAAAGTGACCATGATTTTTGTTCCAGAGACACAAACTAAAGAAAAACATTTTCATTTGTTTACATCTGTGCTAAACTAAACCTATTTATAACTATAAAATTTGAATAAATGTTAGTATTGTTTGCCATGTCCGCTTCCTCAAATATTCTGAGTAAATATGCTTTAAGATCTTGGACAAGATAAAGCTCTTGGTCCCTATAATTTACTAAATATTTTTTAATGTATTTCTAATACTTGTAAGGATGTTTTGGTTTTGTTTTGTTTTGGTTTTTATCTGCGCAAAATCACTTAAACAGATGTTTCCAGGCAGAAATACAGCACACTTGTTTTGAAAATGTGTTAACAAATTATTGCTATATGTCAAAAGGGATAGATTTCTNTCAAAAGGGATACATTTCTCCAGTGTCTTTATACAGAATAAATCCAACAATTAATCACAAATACTTTGTTCTTTACAAACACTAGAAAAAATATTTTTAAGTCTTGGACTATGTACTAACATTTCTGCTAAAGAAGTTTCCATTTGTTAAGCCAGACATCTCAGCAACTGTCAAGTTAAATAACGTGGTTCAAAACTCTTCTAGTAGTGTTATGTTACAAAGACATAGAAGAACCTACTTGTGTTGAGAAGTAACAGTGCTTTCATACATAGGAACTCTTCTTGGCTAACTTGAAGTCTGACAAATTCCTGTGGGAGCTGCCACATGGATAGACACAGGGAATAGAATGATGATTCTTTCATCCTCTGTCTTACACCCAGAAAAGGTAAACAAAAAAATAAATTAGAAAACATAACAATAAAGGAAAAGAATGGCTCCAGGACGAACTGTTTGAAAGATGTGCCTTGTTAACAGTGTAATTATCACATTACAGAAATTAGAGAAGAGGTCATACAAATAAACGATATTATGAATTTCTGCACCTATGCTAGTTTTTTAATTGCAATGAATGTGGTATAATTCCATATGTTTAATCTGTTACTGCTGTCCAGAAAAAAAAAAAAAACCCAAACCAAAAAAAGCCAACTTTGAGACTATCAAAGCTGAATGCTAACCACAACAAATAAGGGGGGTTTATTGATTAAAAATACCCTAATGAGCAATATGAAGTACTATTTTATTTTAGAGGTCGATAGACTTTTGCAGCTCTGAAAAGATTTCAAAGCATAGAACTAAAGATAAACCTGAACGTCTGTAATAAAACTTGTTCTTAACTGTTGCAAAAATGATTGCACAAAAATACTTTGTAGCAGCTCTAACATTGTACTACTAATAGCAACGATATTATTTTGTAGCATTTTATGCCATTAAAGAAACAGTTTAAAAGGTTACATGTTAAGTAAACAAAGACATTAAAGCAGCCCTCTCTAAACTCCCACAGAAGTAAATTCGGCAAATCACACAGAAAATACATAAAATTGTTTCTCATGCATCACTTTGATACTACTTTTCCCATTGTGATTCTGGTATATTGAGTGTATATTATTGTATTTACTGAGTAGGAAGGCAGTTTTCAACTGAAATGGCTGCAACAATAGCATTACAAAGCTTCTAGTCCAGGTTGAATTCACTGCACATTAACCTGATGATCCAGTAACTCAGACTGATTTTACAAAGTTGCATCCTGATCCCAATGAACTGGTACAACATTAAACTTTGCTCCCGCACCTGCCTAATAAGTTCACATCAGCATTCCAACCTGACTGCAAATAGTACCCTCAACAATGAAAAGAGAAGATATTTTCCATGAATGAAAGACTTCTCTAAAATGCATTGAGGGTTTTTTGTTATCTTGAATGAAAATTATATGAACATTGTTCAATATCTGATATCTTGTACCACTTTTTATATGACGTAAACAGAAATTTAATCTTTTAGACCTGAATGAACTCATTATTTCCATATCAACTTTAAATCTCCCTTCCTTCTACGTTCTGGTAGCATCCCTTCCCAATTATGATCTAAGAAGAATGATAGCAGCTTTTAGGGTACACTTAAATGCTATTGTTACTTACACATCTTAAATGGTGTTAATACTACAAAATTTTTTGCAAACTAACACTTCTGGCTTTCTTGGCCTGAAACTGGTATTACCAAGCAAATTCCTCATGAGAAGCACAACAACTCAGTTCATTAAATTGGCTGTGAAACAATCTTTGGATTGTTGGCTTCATGGTCTTTTTGAAACAACCAAGGCACGNAAGTATGTCAGATTATGCTGGGACAGGATACAGTCAGAGTTTCTTTCAAGCTTCTAAGTATTTCAATTTGTACACTGTAATTAATACAAATGGGAGAGGCAAGAATTCATTACTCAATAACCTCACAGTGATTTACAGTCATCTGGAAGAGAAAAGGTCAGGAGCTACAGGGCCTGCTCCACTGAATATTTTCTATAAAGAACTTCATTGGCAGGAACTTGCATAGCCACAGATTTTAAAATTAAGTTTCTAGATCTTCTACAAATCCATCTCTTAATCCTTAAATGATATGTA
>WEKX01019076.1:122386-145657 GCA_013390025.1 Pitta sordida
TCTACAAATCCATCTCTTAATCCTTAAATGATATGTATTACAAAATACATGTTTTGCTTTCATCTTGCTTCATAGCAGTTAAGATTTTAAGAAAAAATAACAAAAAATATATTAAGGAAAAATAAATATAGAGATTAAATGATGTTTTACTGTTCCTGGAAGCCTCTCATGTACTAAAACCAAAGTATCTGATTTTACAACTCTGACAATATTAATTTGCTGAAAAAATGACACAGACGGAAACGACGATTATCTAAATTAAACAGCATAGTGAAGGAAAATCTATACCAACAATCCCCTCCACCTCCAGTAGAAAAAAGCAGTCTCACATATTTTCTCCTTGGTATTGGAATTCCTTCTTGGTAATTTTTTTTTTTTACAATTTTCTAGCAAGAAGGACAATTTTAAAAAATCACACTTTTATCAGAAACTCTCAAAACTGAGTATTTAGACTATATGCAAACTATTTGCAAAAACCAGCTAAACAAAAAGAATCTTACTCATCTGTATAAGAAGAATCCAGGTAAATTTTCTGACACCATCTGTCTTTTTTAATTATTATTATGTTTCTCTTAGAAAATTAGAATAATGTTGGAACTCCTTTTGTTTGACCACAAAACCCTTCCCAATGTTACTGAATTGGATACAGTCAGAGGACTTTATTCTGCTGTTCATTTTGAAACAGAAAAAGTAATGAATGAAATGTTGGCCTCAATAGAGTCACATTTGTACTGGCACATATGAGTTCAAAATGTTATTCATACAATGCAACAGCAGTCTACTTACTCATTTAGAATCAGGTCTGGTGCAAAATATAACATCTGACCACTGACATGTTTGTACGATCTCCATCCCATTGCAAAGACCATTAGACTCATCCAGGAATACTGGATAAGGGTTATCTGATCATCGATATGTAAATTCCGAAATCCTGGAAATTAAATTAAAAGTTAAAATATTTTATGGTTCTCACTTAGACAGTAGTTGAATAGATGTTCTGAGATTACATTAGATGTTCTGAGCTATCAAACTGAGAACACCCAGAAAGACAAGTGGTTGTTTGAGATGTGGCTCACAGATGTTTGCATAATAACTGGCTATCTCATTTTGAGAATCAACCTCTTGTCTTTTTGATCTGATTCAGTAAAACTAACTTTAGCAAAAATGACTGTTTCAGGGAACAGGAATGCATGTCATTTTCCTTTGGTAAAAATATGCGTGTGTAACATGATCACTGTAACCAACTCTTATTTCACATAGATAGCTTGACCTTCAGGTTTCTTAACATGAGATGGAGTTGTCACACAATAAATGTCCATATATGAATACCTTTCCTACATTCAAATAAACAGACGCATACTCGTGTCCTTGTCTTTGGTAGCTTTTACTGTTTAGTAACTTGAAAGATTGTCAGGAATTCTCTAAGTCAAACTAACATCTTGACAGTGAAAGCATTGCTCCTGTTCCTCATCACGTGGTCCTGTTACCTCTTTCAAGCAAGCTCTGGCATTCATGCTACCCCTCAGTTAACTGGTTCACCTCATGAAGACAACAGAAAACTACAGAGGGTAGAAAAAAGTTTCTTTTCTTCTCACTTAGTGAGAGGAATCAGTTCATCCAAGAGGTCTGATAAGAGCAAAGTGCAATGGGAAGAGCAGTGAAATGTCAGATTTCATGTCAAATGAAACTATATTTTTCTGCTTAAATACTGATTCATATATATTCCAGGATCAGGACCCTATGATCATACAGTGTACATACATACATACATATGTACGTACATACATATTAAATTAATTTAGGATTTATTTTGGATTTAATTTTTGGAATCCAGTCTTGGATCTTCATAAATTCAGTTACTTCTAATTGCCAGTCTATTTGTGAGCTGCTTAGTCCTAACTGGTACTATTTATTTTAATTTTTCTTTGGAGTGTTCAAAGATTCATTTTAGTAAGACCAAGAATAAAGAATATGCAGACATACAACACCTCTGTTGTTGAATAAGTAACAGAGTAGGAGGGGTTGTGGTGGAAAGGCTGCTATAACAATCACATTCAGGAACTCTCTGGTTCTGTGGTTTCTTGGAGTGAGTCTACATATTTAGCTGGATTCCTTCAAATGTGTTCTCCTATTGAAAGTTATTTTATTAGTTGTATTATCTGACAAAGCGGGCAATTAGTAATTTTGGAATTAGTTAAGAATTCATTAACATTCAGGCAATAATATTCTCTTTTGGCTGCTCATCCCTTGAAATATTTGCTTAACTACAATTCACTACATATATGAAATGATATTACCTGGTAGCAATTTAGACCACTTGACTACACAAAGAAGTTGCCTCTCACAAAGATGATTCAGACTGGTCAGTAAGGAACTTGGTGTTTCAGGTTTTGTATTGTCATAACCAGCATAGACAACTTCTGGCTCAATGCCTCGTAAAACATTTATCATTGGGGGAACAAACTGTATTTCTTGATTTGGAGAAAATGACAGCCTTTGGGTTAGAGACTGGCTTTCATCTTGAAGGGTTGCTGGCTGCTGGAGTGCAACATCTAATGTTCTCACAACCTTAATTTTGTTAAACTTCTTCAGTTTTCGACCTGAAAAAGAGAATTGTTGATCTGTTAAACAAAATTAACCAGTAACATTAGTATTTTCAACTAGCTTTGGATTACACTTTTAATCTATATAAGGAAACTAGAACTGTCTTCCAAATAAGTTTTCTATTTTTTGATCATTTATGGAATTGAGAAATAATCATGGAAAATTCTTAAGAGCTTCTCCCTCCATATCCTCCTCCCTTCACTAAGAGATGAACAGCATCCACCCATTAAAATTACTGCCATGAATTCTAGGTTACAGTAACCTCATAAAATGTTTTCTGGTTCAGTTCCCACCGTTCTGTCATATGTCAACAGCTGAGCCAGCTGGCTCTACAATTCAGTTTCTATTTAATGTCAATTAAGGATACTGGTTCTTTACTCCCTAACATTCAGAAACAAAAATGTTAACATTTAATTACTACACACAGAAATTCCTTTCCTCCAGTTCCCTAAAAGCTTTCCAGTCTCATGGATGAATCCTGTTTTGACGGTCAGGGGATGAGTGAAAGGTCAACAAATACTGTAAAACCACATCTTAACACTTAAAAATCACTTCACTTTCTGAAGATTAATTTCCCTTTCTCAGTATTTGCAGTTCGTATTTCCAGTGGTATTCTTAGTGGTATGAACAACTAACTTTAAAAAAAATTAGCTTAAATGCCTTCCCAAAATAAGCACAGATACATGTAATATGGTTATGGAAATATACAGAGCTTTGTGTAGCAACTCTTCAAATTTCTTCCAAGGAAACAGACTGGAAGGGCACTCTATAGACACAAAGAATCAAACCTTCCTTCAGAGGTCCAAAGACAATAACCCTCAGTAACATATAACCATATTACAGGTTTCAATAAAAAGGCAAATCCATGTAGAGATGACTGCATGGAACGCACTAACTCAAAGGTGATAAAAATCTTGCTAGATCATTAGTTCTGCCAAACAAGTTTGGCTCACTGAAAAGAGGAATAAAAATGAAATAAAGATACTGATATTTATGATCTGAAATATAGGACAGTGAGACAGTAAGAGACATGGGGGTGATGGGAAAAAAGAAAAAAAGAAAAAGAAGGGTAAATAATTCTGCTAACAAAAATTTTTAAAAGTTTACATGTTTCAACCATTAAGAAAATAAGGAGAGGGTTTTGCTCAAAAATACTCATAAGAATCACGTGGATAATTTTACTTGTTGAGGTGTTGCATACTTTAAGAACAGAAGAAAAAAGAGATATATCAAATTTTAGTAAATAAAAGGAAAATCCATGCCTGAGAAATTGCATTACAAAATGGCAATGTGTAGACACCATTCTAAAAGTGCAGAAGATGACAGGAAATAGAATCATAACCATATGCATTTATTTGGCCGAATTAAAATCAAGTTTCTAATACATATATCAAATTTTCCTTTTAAAAATTGTACTTTTATTTACAAGTAGGTACATGACTCCTCAAGGAAAATTATCATATCCTAAAGGAAAGAGAAAAAAGACCCTCACTTTTTTTTTTAATTTTAGTTGAACATAGTGTTGCACTGTCAGAATGCAACCAATGCACCAAAGAGTTCCCAGGACACAGGAGTATGGCCTAAAGTCCAGCACATAATCTGAATCCATTCTCAACTATTTATGAGCGGAATGGAGAGATACTAATACAGTCAGACTCATCTATTCCTTTTGTTCTTGGAAAGTCTCAGTCTTCTGAACTACATGATAAATCAGAAAGGTTTATAAAAACGGTTATACTTAAGAACATGTCTATTCCATTTTCTTCATGTGCTCCCCTATCACAGAAGATATAAAATTTTACAAAAATCTAGTGTCTCCACTTAAGAAGGCCTAGATTGTACACTTCAGAGAATTAAACTGACCTTTTCAAAACATCCATTAGTACACAGGTAGTATAACTTCAAGCAAGATTCAAAATCAAACACAGAAAGATTTCTGATGCAATTTCTAAATATTTTAAACAGAACCAGTGCTATTAAGGTATTTTTGATATGCACTGGCATAACTGAAGGCAGAATCAATCCTCTTGTTTTCAATTTAGAAAGGACTGATAAAATGAACACAATCTAAAAAGACAAAACCTACTTTCAATAAAAATTAATTTTGTTTTATCCCATCATAAATATGCATGTTTATGCATTTCAAATACAAAGAAGTTAGATATAAAAGAGAAAAACTGCAACTGAAGTTAAAGCAAAATTTAAAATCAAAAGGAAGTATACTAAACCAAAGTTCAAGAAACACACTTCATTTATATGTAGTACCAATACAAGTGACGGGGTCTTCAGTAACACTCATCATGCAATGAAATCAGAGGTCACGCTCCCACTAACTTAAATGTGGGTTCAATTAGTTTACTATCAAGTACTATACAACTTTTATGACTCATAGTAAGAATAAAAAAAAAAATTAAAATAAAAGTACACAGTTCTGATTAGAGACTTCTCAGTAAAGAACCAAACAAAACCAAACCTTCTATTACAGATGAAAAAAAAAACCACCACAAAATAAAACAACCAAAAAACCCACAGAAGAATAGGCAATTTATTATGATAAAAGACTTAGAGCCAACTTCTATCATAAGAAACCTGTACATAGTCCTAAACATGCTGGGAATTTCCCACTAAGTATTGTTTAGGTAGGAAGGAAAACAGAGAGAACAATGTATTGGATAGTTCAAATAATGATTTCAGGTGTTTTCTGAAATAATGACTTCAGATACTTTTACAGTTCAGAGAATAAGTAAAGAAAGAAACCAAACAGAATGCTTATCATGGAAATGTTAGTAGTTAATAAGTAGTCATGTTTCCAAGTGACTAAATGGTATTAGAATTAATGTCACACTGGTTTGCTGAACTGCTTATGTGTTTATTTCTAATTATGTTGCTTAACAGCCACCAGTAAAGCAACTCCACTTGTTACCTATCTACTGGAGAGGTGACCATTAATAACTCACAGCAAACTTTTCCCATCTACCACAAGGAGATCATATCAAATTAATAAAACTCATAAGGACACAAGGAAAACAACAGAGATTTGACAATATCTTAGTTTTCGATTTGCTGTTTACAAAATATCCAGGTCAGTTCCTGCTGTGAGATAAATACCTCTGCTTAGTCCTATAATGTGTAAAGAACGTTACTCCACTCAGGCAGCTATTCATCTTAGTACTATAACCTGTCTGTGCATATTTAGACACTACACATTTTCTTTGCAACATTTCCATTATTTCATTTTAAGATAGTCAACCACTAAACAGTTTCTTAATAGTCACTGCTCCCTCACCCTTGATTACTAAGAATAGAATGTGCATAGTTTTTGTGTACTACATGTACCTAGAAAACATAATAAAATCCACTTAATCTCACCATCAAATATATTGTGATTGTCTCCTTATTACAGAATTCTGTATTCTAGTATTCTTCTAACTACATAAACAGAATCATATTGACAATCAGATATTAATGATTGTAGATGTTTTACATTAAAAGGGCTGCATTTCTAGTAAAAGTCTACCACCTCATTATCCTTCTCCTTACCCTGCAGTCAGGTGAAAAGCATCAATAATTTATTATTCTTGACAGAACACTATGGCCCTTACTATCAGGTCATCATGCTCTTGCATTATGTGTAGAAGAAAAAGCTGTGTGCACCCTAGGGGAGTGTATACCAAAAAAAGAAACAAAGAAGTAAAGCAGAAGTAATACATTTAGATTTTAATAAACCTCAGAAAATACTACCTGGAAAATTAATTTCAAATTTTCTGCATTTGCACTGCAGACTGAATGCTGATTCAAACAATAAAGAATGCAGTAATTTAGCAATACAACCGAACAAGGAATCTGTGATAATCAGCCTGCAAAAATTAGATTCATTCATAGTAAATAAAAGAGTTTAGTATTTGTTTATTCCAGGACATAACCCAGCTAACTGCTAACCTATTATAGAAGATTAGAAAGGGGATAGGTTAATGTCTCCAGTTATTAGGTTATAAAACCCAAAGGCAATTAACACTTTCACACAGAATGACAAATAAGGTACTGTGAAATACATGCTTCCATTGATACTTTCCATCTATATATTAAGAGAGAAGAAGCAGTCTATGTAGTGAAATCAGTTACTAAACTTCTTCGTTGCTATTCTATAATTTATGTGAAACTGACTACAATTTCTTTTAGACTGGTTCAGGGTTTTATTGCTTTGAAATTAGAGTTGTCACTCTCTGTGGTTGCCACTCAGTAACATTTGGTGGAAGATGAGTGTATTTCTCCAAATAGTAAGTTTAATTTAATTAATATACCTAATAATAATTTTTAGAGTCTCTAAAATGTCTCATGTAAATTAAGCAATATTAGAGGTCTGCATTGAGTGACTCAAGTAACTCAATAAAGGAGATCTGCTTTATGTAACTCCAGACTAGCATTACGAACCTGAGTACTAGGGCAAAAGCACAAAAATACAGTTATACCCCATCCATCGCGAGGAACGGGACATGCCAAATGTGTCACGAAACTCTAAACTCGCAAAGAAGTGCAGGTCGTTAATATGCATGCAGTCCACGCCCATTGCTCCACCCCCTGGAACTCTGGAGCGGTGTGGACAATTTTCTGCTTCTCCCCTTGGGCTCTGTGAGCCAAGGGGAGCAAAGGGAACCGTTTCTGACCGGCTGCTGTGACCGTGTGTGTTCGCAGCCCAAACCTCACACCACTGCTCCCCCCCCAGCCCCTGGCCCGGCCCTGGTGCTCGCGCTGGCCCCAGGGGCCCCGCGCCTCCCCACGCATGCTTGCCCTGCCTCCGCGGCAGGGAAGGGATGTCCCTGAGCTCTGGTCAACATTCTTGGAGCCTGGAAAAACCTTAACCTTGCAATATTGTGACACCCCTTGCGCTTGACACCCCTTGGGCGGGGGCTTCGGTATTGAAGTTTCTTTCCCTTCAACATCCACCAGTCCCGGTAGAGGCAGCGCTGCCCAGGCTTTGACTGGGCTTTGAGTAACAAGGAATGGCATGTCTTGTGGTGGTGCTGTGTTGGGTCTCAGTGGAGCACACAGAAGCGGGTCAGGGACCGAATCAGGGTGTCGCAGGTCTCTAAACGCCACGACGAGCTGCAGTAAACCACACGCCCCAGCCCCGCTCCGCCGCGTGCCCGAGCCGCCGCGCGCGGGGCTGCCAGCACAGGCACAATCACAATTTGGTCAGTGGGAGCGACCGCAGCAGCCCGGAGAAGCCCACAGGGTGGGGGGGGTGGAGGGGTCAGGTTGGTATGGGAGTTTCTTTCCCTTTAACATCCACCGGTCCCGTGAGAGAGGGGCAGCCCTCCCGGATGGCCCCAGAGGGCTGGGGAACAGAAGCCCCCTCCCAGCACACAGCTTGCCTCACTTTCATGAGGCAGTTTCTCCGTTCAGGGACAGGCACACAGTGCCACCATTGCAAGCCCCCTCCCTGCAGGGCGGGGTGAGTCCCGCCCCACAGGTACCGCGGCACCGCCCCTTGGCAGAGCAGATTGACTGCGCATATGTCAGCCGGCTAAACTCGCAGACCGCTGAATCATAATTGCAAAAAATTTGCTTCACAAATGGGCAGGGTCGCAATGGAGAGGTTGTAATGTACCGGGGTTTCACTGTTTATCTGTCAACTCCTCTTTTCCCAAGTCTTCATTCTTACTCCATATTTTCCACAGCCTACTCTGGACCTTTTGGCTTTCTCCTCTTCCAAAGCTCTGGGCAAACAACGCTTTACATTCTGCCTTTGTAGTAACACTGTTTTGATTAATGTTACAAGAAAAAAAGCAAATGTGTTACAGCAAGAACTAATAAAAAGTCAGGATTTCCCAGCGTATACTACGCAAAGTCTGCAGTATCGGTGCAACCACTGCCTGGCATTCTTCAGTGGAATAGAAGGACAGAATTTTGTTGATATGTACTCAAAGCAACAATAGAGAGCATAACAGAAATGAGAAGAGGACAGCACTGAATCCTGATTTAAGTGTCAATTTCAATCTGCTTCTTTATTTTTTACCTCAATCAAATTTTCAGATCCAGATTTATTAATAAATACACACAAAGGACACAGTTCCTGCCCCTTCAAGAAAATGACTATAAGGGTACACAGTAGGACAGAGAGATTGCTACAGAAAGGCATTTTTGTTTCATAGTTTCCAAACTCATTAAAGAAAAATTCTAAGAAATTATAAAACATTAGGTAGTTCTTCTGAAAACAACATTTGTATGTGGTTCTTTCATTTATACATAGTATCAAAGCAATGTTGTTTAAGTTCAACAGATTGAAGGTAGTGTACTTGACTGCCTATTTTTATAAATCTGGTTTGAAAAGCAGCTCACCTCCCAGGACCATACCAGCTTGACAGCACTTCCTTAAGCGACATGCTGGACAGTTCTTCCTACGGATTTTATCAACTATGCAGTCATTTCTTCCAGCACATAAATAGTTGTGCTGCCCTGGAGGAAAGAGAAGAACAGAATTAATACTATGTCTTCTAACAGGGCAAAATTATTTCTGTATATAAATATCAAAAAATAATTGAAGACTTAAAAAAATATACTTGAACCATTAAAGGACTACTTTATTTTCAAATTATCATGCGTTACTATTTGAATATAATAATTTATTTTGCTCATTTAGGCATGAAACTCCCTATCTAGGAAATTCCAAAATACATTAGCAGGCAGTATGAACTACTTCAATTATTTTGCTAACAACATTTCTTAAGTAAACCATGAGGAGAGACCAATTTGTTTCTTTCAAACTTATTTTTCCTTGAAGATATTGTTTCTGATTTTGAAGAACTTCTGTAATTCTTGCTTGGATTGATATGGAGTTTCCAACAGAAAACAGAATTAAGAAGTTCACAGGTACACAGGTTCACAGGCTACTCCGAGCTGGAAGGGACCCTCAGGATCATCCAGTCCAACTCCCCACCAACTAGACCATGTCACTGAGCTCCTCATCGAGTCTTCTCTTAAACACCTCCAGGGATGGCGACTCCACCACCTCCCTGGGCGAACCATTCCAATGAGTTGGGGCAGTGTACAAAATAGCCTTGAAGAACACTAAATTACCTCTGCTGGAGAAGCTTTGTGCTAAACCTGATGAAATACAGCTGACCAGATGCAACCAACACAGCCAAAAAAGACAAACAAAAGGCAGTTGTAACTTTGTGGTTTAGGTTATTTCCTAGTTATAGTTTAATTCTGAAGGACTCTGTTAGAAATAGCCTATCATTACTGTATTAAAATGGAATCTCTTTAATGAAGCTGGCATTCAGCAGAGAAAAAAAACTAAATTCAGTGGATATCCTGTCATTCTTTAGAACACGGGCTTCAATGATACTTCCAAATTTCACTCCAAGAGAATGAAAAAGTATTCTTTAATGCTGTATTAATAATTCCTGTGACTGATTTTAATTTTGAATATATAAACAAAGTTAAGGACGTATGTAAGAAGAAATAAAGACAAATATTCACTTATAATTTCAAATTAAACCCATTTACTCCTTAAGGGTTAATTTTAAAATCCTGCATGCTTGTGCTTACCATCCTCTGTTTAGTTTCTTACCAGTACCTGGCATGAAAGCATGAACACAATAAATTAAAAAAAACCACAAAAATATTTTGAGAGCCACAAAATGCATCAAATACTAAAGGACAAACCTTAGATATACCAATAGCAAGCATATTTTCTTCACAGAATTCTGTGGATATGAACATACATCTGTACCAAACCTTTTAAATTTTCACCGATTTCTAGATCAATATTACTCCTGAGTTAGTCAACTGATGTCACCAGCAGCAAACAAATTCAAGACGGTTATTCTACTGAGATATTGTTATTCAGTCTTCGATGCCTATTCTTCCCTTTCTCCCCATAGAATAAAATAAACAACTGCTCAACAGTAACTTCGCCACAGAAGAAAGACAAACTGAAAACTAATTCTCAGATTAAAATATAGGAGAAACAACATTCTATTCTAACAAAAGAAAAGATTTAGTGCTAAAGCATTTTTTTCTATGCTAACATTTTCAAAGATAGATAATTTACTTCTTATCCATAATTGTAAGAATGTTTGGATTCAGTGAAAAAAATCTGATTGTATGAAATTCATTTTCATAACAATTCTGTTGTTTTTGTTAAGAAAACAATGGGTAAACAAAATCAGTTGCCTCACCCATTGCCTGGCATCTAAAAAGTACTTAGTAATGCAACAAATCAGAAGAAATTCTCATTTACTTTCTCCCATTAATTCTAATATTGGTCTCGTCTTACAGAAAACATTAACAAAAATATTTGAATGAATAACAATCTGCCTGTATTTTGGCAGCAGAACAGTAAACAAAGCATTTATTTTGAACATTTCTTCCTGGGTATTATTTGCAGTTTTTCTTCATCTTGCTCTGCCTTTATTAGCTGCAAAAAGCATTCAGTCTTTTGATAAGCGACAAAAATTTTACAACCCCATTAATTTAGCTAAAATCTATAAATATTATCTCAGCACTGTGGCAGTCTGTTGCATTAATATACAGTTAATTTACAAAAAAAATCCTTAAGTATACTTAAAGTTTTGGTTGTTCTTGTCTTGAGCAGTTTTCTTTGATCCCCTGGCCCACTTTTCCAGGGAATCTGTTATGTCTGCACAGCATGGTCTGAGTTCATATAACCCATGTCCACTGCAAATGGATGATGATATTTCCAGTACGACAGGAAATACTTATAAGCAAATACCCACAATGCAACAGGCATTTAAGTTGTATTTTTGCTCCTATAATGACACAGAAAAATGCTGATCCTCCAAAGTCAATGCCACACTGTGAAATATTACTCTTCAAGCAGCCAATTAACTCCATTTCTACATTCTAGAATTATGAAAGTATTTAGGATTCACTCCTGAGTACGTGATTTGTGTACTCAGTATCCAAGTACATGTTCTAACTACTAAAGGAGGCTAAGGAATGTTTGCTGGAACAGAGAATTATTTTGAAAATTAGAAATTAACAGCCTGATTTGTGCTGATACACTGTATTATTAGCCTGTATTACTTACATGGTAATGTTTGAATATTGTGGATCTATCATAAAGCATCACGAAGTAAATTACGCTTAAATACAGACCTTAAAAAATTCTTCGTAACTTGGGGGTTATCAGTAGATCCAACTTTCACTTCAATTTAAGTTGCATTAATTACTTCATCATCACATTGCAAACTCAAAACTGCCTATTATAAGACTGAAAAAAAGTTTTCACATTTGTAAAACAAAGTACAAATGAATCACGATTATGAAAACCACTCTTCCATATTCATACATTGTAAAGTTTCAAATTAGACAGGATTTAATAATCTCTCTACCCAGTGCATACCATGCAAGAAATGAAATCTGTTACTAAAATTTAGGCATGGTAAAATTTGCTTTGATATTCAAAAAGTTATTATTATTATTATTATTTATTTCCCAATTATTTCATAAACTGTATTTTAAAATCTAATAATGACCAATAGCCTAATCCTTATTAAGTCTTCACCTGATTTATTACTTTCAAAAAGCCTCCATAGTACTAGCATTAAAAAAAAAAAAAAAAAAAACAAGAAGAAAATTAAACACTGCCAACCCAACCCTCCCATAAGATGGTGGCGATAAAATCTCAGGTACTTCTTGATGCTTACTGTTAACCACTTCCATGTTTTCATGACTATTAAAAAACCACACTCATATCCTGCACTTGAATTACATCTTCATATGAGTTTTCCACTTCACTCATTTCTATTCCATCTCTCCCCGACTCCTTAAGTGCATTCTATTCATTCTGATTCAGCTGCAAATTATTTGGAAAACACAAAAGATTCAATTGCATTCTATTTTTTCATAGCCTCATCTGTTACATTTATTTTTTTATTATCTCAGTCATCTGACTGAATCTCATATCGATAGATAAATGTGAGTGAATGCTCTCATCTGAAATCACCTCTATCATTGAGCAGAGTTGGGTTCTGACATGCTGTAAGTCGCTTAAAATCACTTGAGTAAACTCATGAGTCGCAGAGACTTTGCAGATGTGCAAAATACGGAAAACATAAGGCTTTATCTGCATCAGGGGTATCAGATACAGCAATCAATTATTTGGGCAAGTGCATCTGTGCTGAACTGCTGCCACCCGGCACAGAAGCAAAGCACTCGTTTGCAAACTCACAGTTCTACTTACCTGCCAAGCAGAGTACTTTCTCAATTCTTTTTTCTCTCTCCCGTATGTGATTCTGCCTCCCTGTACTTCCCTTAATTGGCAATGTTTTAGTATCACCTCAACAACTTCTGGAGGGCAGTTCTTTGCAGAACATATCACGGTGTTTTATTTAGGTTTAGATTTCTGTCTAAAAACTTTAGCTATCAATCTCTTTGCAAAATATCTATCAAATGTTTCCCAGTGTCAACTTTTAATTCCTGAATGCTCAAGGTTTTGCTTAATAACTTTCTAGCAGTATGTTTTACCCCTATAATATTTTTCAAGAGTACCAATTAAATCAATGGGTTAAAAAAAAACCAAACCAAAAACCACTAAGGAATTATGGAAGCCCATTATAAACATGATTTTAAAATTTTAAAAACGGAAAACAAGTTCACCTGTATACTTAAACTAAACATAATTGTGCAGATGCAGTTTTTGACTAAAACTTTGACTTCTGGAAGCTAAGAGGATAGACTAGTCTAGTCTTTAGGTTGTCAAAAACCTGACTTGCAAATACAGGCTAACCCTTCCCCTGAATATGCTCTGACAAGTCAGGTTCTCCACAACTAGGCAAACAGTCTGGTCTGGTTCATCCTCAGGAAAATGGAAAGTACAGCCAAATTTCACTTTTTCACAAATGTAACATTCTTCTATTTACACCATTTAATGCACAAAACAGCAAATGTGGGTTGATTTTAACTTTCATAATGTGGATTTATGAGCTCTGGTCTTGGAGAACTAGGAATCTACTACATGGTTTGTAATACTGAAAATACACCCTTGATGTCCTTGTATGCTGTTACATACCATTACTGTTTCCAACCATACACCCCAAATAATGGATTTTTTACTCATTTAATACCAATTTCATTTCTGTGTTAACATTTTCTCTATAAATAAAAAAGTACCTGAAGAGAGACCTTCAAGTCTACCTAAAACCACATCCCTCGCAGGCCTTACCTTCCATAATCTTTTTATAAAAGGGCCAGTAGCTAGTGGGGAATTTGTTTTCCACTTCCATCTTTGCCCACAGAAGTAAAATTCTCTTTTCCCAACTCTTAAGAAGGTGTCCTGAATAGTACTCTAGTAGTCTATATTGGTATGAAAACCTTCTAGTGATGTAAGTCTCTGTCACAGAAAAGAGTTCAGGATTCAACAGACGAAAGAGCACAAAGAATGGACAGCAGAGTAACTTGTGAATATGTTGCATCCTGAAATCTAACTGAAATAGTGTGAAATTTCTTTCTTCATACTAACACAGTTTGAAATGAAAGCAATAAAGAATGATTGCATTTCAAGTCATCCAACTGTTTGGTGGTCAGGGCTGAATAGAGGTGTGTTTTACTTCCTTCAGGCATTTGGAGAGGATGAACATGGCTCTCAGATCCCGAGTGAGAGTCTTAACTCATATACGTACTCTGCACTGGGGTTGATGATTACAACAGGTACTAGTAATTCCTTCATCTTTGCAAAACTAGACTTTCAGTCCTCCGCCTTACTCACATGTGATGAAAAAAGGGTTGAGTAAAAGTGTTTTGTTCAAAGTGAATGTAAAACTCTAAATTAATATTCATTGTTAAGTTAAACCCAATGTTTTTCTATTGTGTATTTTGCTTTGGTGAAGTAATTTTTGATGTTTGACAACTAACTTTTGGTATTCCTCCACTCCACTGACTACTTGTTTTAAGCATGTAATGTTACATNCCATTGACTACTTGTTTAAGGCATGTAATGTTACAGTCATCTGTTAAGCTTTTTTGCTAAATGGATCAAACAAGGTTGATTTCTCTAGAAGGCAAGTACTATTTTCAAACCACCATGTACCTTACACTTTTTTGCTTCTCATCAACAAACCACTTTCAATGTTTGCAACATCTTCGACTGACTTTTTTCTGCATCCTGATCAGAAAATCTTCCTGCCTTCTGCTGTGAATCCTACAATACCATTGTCTTTTTCCTTCCAAAATCACTTCTCCAGACAGCACCCTATGCACATTTTTTAATTATATCTACAAAACAGAAGAATTACATGTAGCTAGCCTGTTTTCATTCATTTCTGTACATAGCTAGAGGTTACTTTTTTAATATTTTCATATTTTCCTGTCTCTTTCATCATTTTCAACATGAGACAACAAAAACAACAGAAAAACAAAGTGAAGCAAAATTAAGTCATAATTCACAGAAACTATCATGAATGCAAAATTAGGAATACTGTTTTTAGCTGGTTTGACTAGACCATTTCCACTGTAACACCTTGAAATGCATAAAGTCTTTTGAGTCTGAATATGTGAAATGACAACACAAAAAATTTTCCATGGCTAATATAATTTAGGTGGATATTGTGCCTTCTACAAGTCAGTATTTCCAGTTCTTTCTATGGCATTGTGTCACAATTGTCCCTTGGTCATCATTTTTAAGTAATTGACTACCCTGACATAAATATATAAAATGATGGAAGGGTCAGCATTTTTTTTCAGTACGGGGTATATTTCTTACAAATATAGAACATGGGATTTGGACACAAAACCTACTTTAAAAACATATCAATTACTGCAGAGGTTTACAGCATTAAAGTACAGCATTTTGATCCATTTATGTGATATTCCTCTATCACTATAAGAAGCTTTCTAGTTGTATTTCAGTCATCCCAACATTCTGATCTTAGTGGAAGTATCATAGCACATTACCATAGTAAGTTTTGTCATACATATTTTCTGTATATTACTTGACTTGTCCTACAACTAAACCAGTGGGACAGGGTCACTCTCTCAATACATGAGCAATAAATGTAGAAAAATACAGAAACATTAGCAGCAGAAAAAAAGCAATGTGCAAGAAAACAGGTATGGTTTCCTGTTGATTGAAACACTTTATATCAGTTTGATTCTATTTGATTAATAAGATTCAAAAGCATTGACATCCATCAAAACAATCAGTATATACTGCCTTCTTGGGAACGAGAGAAAAACAAGAACTTTAGGGTGCAATTTACCTTGAGCAAAACTTTGGTTCTTTAATAGCCTATTGCTCTCCAAACGATATTTAAAGTCATTAGCCCAAATGTAGATGTCCACATTGTAATGCCTAGAGCGTAGTGAAAAAATCTCATATAAAACATGATCTTANAGTCTTTTATATGCTTATTATAATTCTTTATATACTACAAAAATGTACTAGCTACTTTTGACAATACAGGTGGGATTCATACCATCTAATACACACAGCATACATGCTCACCTAACACTGCTTTATACTCAGTGCTGAGAAACCATTACTGTAGCACTGTTAGAGTACTACTATTTTCATCCCAAGTAGGTATTACTAATAAGTCAGTGAATTTCTTCCTAACATTTCTTGTTTCTTGGCATTCACTGTAAAGTGAATTTAAGATGAGCAGCTCAGGTTACTCACATTGTGCGCATGTGGAGTCACAAGAGGGTATTAGCAACCTTGAGCCGTCAGTTGCTGGTGCTCCTTAGAGCACGCAGTTTCACACAACTTGAAATAGCTTTTATTCCACTTGAAAAGATGTTTGAGATAATATTCAATGCTGTTTATAAAATAATACATAAAAGGTAAACCAAAAATTGACATTTCTCCAGATGATTATGTTCTAAGCCAAGTCTATCAGGAAAACACTAGTAAGCCACAATGAGAGCAAAAGGAAGCCCAGTATTAGCACAAGAGACGAAGTACCAATTCTTGTGCCTCATGCAAATCAATTCATCAAACTGCCATTTCTCAAATGACTGGACAACAATTATTTTTGGATTCAGAAGTATGATGAAGATGTATAATTACATATCACTGAAGATTTTCTTCATTCCCTTTTCATGATGCCAATTCTTTGAACTCAAAAAAGTGACATTTTCCACTTGCATTTTAGCATCCTCAGCAAAGTTACTTTGTATATGTGAGTTTGAAAATGCACTTAGCTCACTGTATGCTAATATATTTTAGTCGTGCAAAATAAAAGAACTTTGAAAACACTAAATCTGCTATACAGGTATTTTTATCACCCAGCTTGCCATGTGTATGCTTTGTGTGTTTGTATGTTCTCTATTTCATGAAAATTTCATCACCATCAGGTTTACAGTACCTGCTGTACCAAATTCTGATCCCAAGATCCAGTCTGGAAAGTTTGATTAAAAATTGGATATTTCCATTGGGTTTGGGGGAAAAAGAAATTTTAACACCTTCCTCATCAATTTCAAAGCCAAAAAGGTCTCTAAGATATTGCATTTCTCTTTGTTTTCAAAGAGGATTTTCTACTAGTAGTTGGCTTTTTTTTTAAAATACTTGGAATGCTGTGTCGTTTTACATTCTTTGGCTATAGAAAAGTTCAACTGTTTAGACCAGCAATTTTTCTTATGTAAAGTATTTCACTACTTACATCATGAATCACAGCGTCATCACAAAGGTGCCTAACAAACAAAGGTGCACTGACAAAAGTCAGACAAACTTTATCAGAAAGTTTGGCTGAAGTCATAATCAGCCTTCTTACTGTGTAGGTGTAGCTCATCATCAATTCCTCCACGGTACCTCTCCATATAAAGGCAGTGAAAACTCTTATAGAAATCCTCCTTTCTGTGAGACAAGAGTTTACCAAATTCACATCTCAGAGAAAAGGTCACACTTGGTCAGTTATATGTCATTTACTACAAATGTTTGAGCCTGTTCCCTGATGCCATTGTCTACACAGATTTGCTACCATGAGCTTGAAACACTAAAACTAGACAGATTTACTACACAATTATTTGATCAATTTTGCAATAGGTTCTCAGATATTTACAAAAAACAAGAGTTAGTTTCTGACCTACCTGCAGTAATATCATGTACTCATGTTGGTCTCAAACTCTTTGGATTTGTGTAACTGCTTTTCCTTAGATATCAATAATATAAACAAAGTGCATTTATAAATACAGAACAAAAATGAGAAGTGGGACTTTATTACAGGAAAAACAGCACAATTTTTTTTCAGGATTTTAAATATTCATTAGTAAAACTACTGCAAAGGAGACACTTTCAACAAGAAAACAAGAATGCTACCAAGGCTAGACAAGAAGATGCTAACAAGAAAGCTACCAAGAAATCATGTATTAGCAACAGCGTAACTTCAGAATCCCAAAACTCTAAACACTGGGTTCTTGTTCAGGGGCAGACATTTTACCATGGTATTCCACAAGCACTTTGTTCATAGTTGCACTGCATGGTTTTACACAAAGGAATCTTTATTATAAGACATCACTAATTCTCTTAATGCCTTGTTAGGAATATTCTCCTCTATTTTTTATTGCCATGAATGCGATCTGTTGGTAGCAATTAAAGAAAGCCTGATCATCAACAAAGAACTACTTTACAAATATAGTAATTCTACATATTTGAAAGCCTTTTGAATATATTTCTGCATGTTTTTGATTGCTAACTCCAAACTGCTTATCACTCACAGCTCACTGAAAGGAACAGCACTACCCCACCAAAACAACGAATCCAATTTTGTTATTTCAAATTTCTTAATGAATATAAGTGGCAGTTGTACTATGGGCTCCCAAAAAAAGGACTTGCATTTTTGTTTAACCTACTTCAGGATTCTACCTAGAGAAAAATACATTTAATGTAGTAACACGAACCATTTCTTTTTATATATAGCAACATATGGAGAACCAAGGTCTCAAAAGACAGAAAATATCTACAAAATCATATATATTCAAGAATTCAGTGCCAAAAAACCTTCTAAGTAATCTTTGTTATCTTCAAACAACCCTGACTCCTGTTAAGCTTTACATGTATTGACCAGTTACATTCAAATGTGTGATTAAATCATACTTAGTACAGAAACACTTTCGGGTTAGCCTATACAGTTCTAAATGATTGCTCAATCTGAGTATTTTAAGCAAGCTCTGGTTTTATTTCAAAAATACTAGAGCTGGAAAAACCAGAGTTTTCTGGATAACATAAAGGGAGGTTTAGATACTAGGAAAAACTTTTCCACAAGGAGAGTGATCTCTCAGTGGAATGGTCTGCCCAGGGAGGTGGTGGAGTCACCATCCCTGGAGGTGTTCAAGAAAAGACTACATGAGAAACTCAGTGACATGTTCTAGATAATGGGATGGTGTGTTGGTAATAGGTTGGCAACAGGTTAGGTAACATGTGATAGGTTGGACTCGGTGATCTCTATGGTCTTTTCCAACCTTGCTACATAATTCTGTGATAACCAACCATTTTATCTAAACAGAAGCATTTAACCAATATGGTACTGTCCACACACCAGGGAAGGGAAAGTACAAAAATACATAGCTTGTTTGATTTGAAACAGCCAACATATTTGAGATTACAGAAATAATTAAGATAAAAAATAGATTTTTTCAAAAAAAATGAATACTACTAAATTATGTATTTTGTTATCTATGTGCAAAACCTTGTAACATACAAAAAAGATCTCAAGATAGAGAAAATCCATGAATCAGTAAAAGCCAGACGTTTCCAATCATGTTTCAATTTCTCATGATGATCAGTACTGCATGGAAATTTTGTGAAAAGTGGAGTTTTGACCATGAATTTTTACTCACAAAATCTAATTCACATTAATTATTATTAAAAACCAACATGTCTGTAATAGCACTAAAAATTTAAAAAGGTAAATGTCCTTCCACTCAAAGAAATGATGGGCAAGGGGGACATTTTAAAGAAGAAATATGTCTCAAAATTATACAACTGGAAGTGTGAACTTCTAACCATGATTTTCTACTGCTTTTAGGATACAAATTGAAATACTGCATTCATATATTACATCACATTCAGTATCAAAACTTCAGGTCTCTGTCCTTTTTTTTTTAAGTATAAGGCTTAATTAGTAAAACAAATACAGAAAAAGAATGTGAAGCCAACACAAAAGAGCAGCTAGCATAGTCAGGGAAACCTTAATGTACTCCTGTGAGTTAAGAGCCTTGCAGCCTAACACGTATGAACGTATTAGAGAAAACATGGCACAAGCTCAAAGGTTCACCTAGACCACCTAAACAACCCTTTCACTTTGCACGTACCTAACATGCAAAAGGAAGAACATGAGCATATTCCTAGAGCAGATTATAACAGCACACTGAAAGAAAAATTCTAATTACATTATTTTGCTAAGCTTTTACTTTTCCAGTATTCATCTCTTCATTTGAAGAATAACAAGAAGCTCAAGAAACTATAAAGCTCAAGAAACTGTATGACCGCAAGAAAATACATGATATATTTTTTTTAATTTTAAAGAATCCTACCCATTGAAACAATGGGGCGGTTTTTTAAGTGTACGGAACAGAAAATTGAATGTCCTAGTCCTCACAAGATCAGGTAAAAATCAAAAAAGGAGACAAAGTATAAAAAGCAGAAGTATTCATTTTACTGCTTCATCTGTTCAACTATATAAAACAATCTGCTCTTGTATTAATATTTAAAATCTCAGTAGACAAAGCATAAAATATAATCCAAAAAGAAAATAATAAACATAGGTATCGCTACTGGTTTATCAAACTTGTGGTCTGACTTTTCAATTTAACGGCTATTTGGAAAAAAAGTCAAACAGAGATATTTTTTCCATTGCTTGAAATACAGTAGTTCAGGGAAACTTTAAATACTTGCATAATTTTCAGGAAACCAAAACTCTGCATCCTGCAAGCAAGAGAAATTTAATGACTTCAAAAAAAGAGAACAAGGCCAAAACAAATTCTTATCTGCCTGTCATTAGTTCATACACACAATATTTCCCTTTTGAACAGCATTTTCACTTTTTGAAACAAATTGTGTAATATATAAAATTTTTACGAAACTCTGCCTACCTGGAAAAGACTAACTGATAAACAGTAAATAATAAATAGCAAATAAGTAAAGTAAACCAAGTAACACTAGAAAAATAAGTAAAGGAAGCATTTTGTCAGTATTCACTGTAATATTTAGACAGGGTCAGCAAAACAAAAACCATTGACTACCGTGAGAGTATTTATGAAGGTGAGCAAAAAATAAACAGTATATCCTTAGCAGTGCCTAGAAGACATATTTCAGATAATTAGGAACAATGGCATCATATAGTACCTTCCATTGCCCTTTTAAAGAAGACTTTACAACTTCCGCAGGTAAGTACTCCATAGTGGCAACCAGAAGCCTCATCACCGCAGATGAGACAAATCTTCTGGGGTAGCGATTCAAAACTGTACTGAGAACTTTGGCTGGCTTCTGTATCTGGCCTTCAAAAGAAAGAGAATTAAAAGAAATCAAAGATCTAGATTTGCAGTTACCTACTTACCTGCATAGATCAGTTTTATATTAAAAACTTAATTTTAATATTTGCAACCAAGCCACAGAAGGACAAGAAAAAATAAAGCATGACTGCCTCTCTGCATACGGGTTTGTCTCTACTATGGCACTACAGGAAAGCAGCGCACAAAAAGCATGAAATTATATTTTAGTCCATTGCTAAAAAAGGTACAATCTAGAGACTCTGTTAAAATGTTCACCTTCCTCAGATCAACAACTCTAGCGAGTGCAGTCCTAGTGACTGATACTCCTTTTTCCTCTAAAGAGACAGAATCAGACAGAACTCGGTTGGACTCCAAATATCTCTTTCACATTGGAAATTACTAAATATCATCTCAACTAGAAAAATCTTTAATAATCAGTTTATCACTCCCCATTCAGCTGCAGTGTTCTCAATATCAAGGATATTTCCAATTTCCGTCGAACAAAAGCCACAGACTAACCTAGGTAACCACTGTATTTAGGAAAAAAACTAAAGTATTTCTGTTTAAGCTGTAACATTGCTTAGAAGTATTTTTGCACATATTTCTAGGTAATGCACATCTCGGCATGAAGTACACCATTTCGTTCTATACAAGTGTTTCAGGGCTTTTGTCTGGGTTTGTTTGGTCTTTTTTTCCCTGTGAAATCAACCGGGTTTTTTTTTTTTTTTCCAAATCAGTAACGTTTTGCAGAATATTTAGGTATTTTTGAATATAGTCTCTCCGTCAGTGAGGACAATCTGAAGAACCCTCTGCACGCCCTCTGTGGAGCCGGGCACTGGCTCGGGCATCGGACGGCACTGGCGCATCGCAGCGGTAACACATCAACACCTCCTGGAGCCTGTAATAACCGCGAGGTGCCACTGTGCCGGTCCCACACCGCCCTAGGACACCCCGGCGTGCTCAAACAGCACAGAGAACAGAAACGGGGCAGCAGGTACCGCCCAAAACCCCGAAAGGTCTTCGGCGAGAGAAACTTCGCCCGTCCTTGTCTCGGCACGCCACTGAGATGCCCCAGGAGAGCGCACTGAGATGCCCCAGGAGAGCGCACTGAGATGCCCCAGGAGAGCGCACTCCGCGACACGGCCGCAGGAGGAGGAGGAGGCGCGGAGCTCTCCCGCCGCGCAGCGCGACCCCTGGCCCCGCGCCCCTCCTTACCGCGCGTAGCCGAGGTAGGGTGGGCACAGCTGGGGCAAGCCCTCCTTCAGCACGGCAGCCGGGAATCCCAGCGGCTGGTGTCCGTTGAGCCCCAGGGGCGGGTACAGCCCCGGCGGCGCAGCCGAGGTGGAAGGCAGGCTGTCGGGCGCCGCCGGCGGCCCGTAGGCGCTGGCCAGGAGCGTGGGCTCCGCCTTGTAGAGGACGCACTCCAGCGAGGGCTCCTGGCCGGCCCGCGGAGCCTGCGGGTAGTCGGAGCAGCCAGCCGCGGGGGTGGCTCTGCCGCCCGGGTAGCGGGTGGCGAGGCCGAGACCCTCCTCCTTGATCTTCAGAATTGGATGGAAGTCGCCGTAGGCGAAAGACCCTTCCTTTGCGTCCGCGGGCGGGAAGCCGTAGCCCGGCAGGTCTGGGCCGGGGGGCGAGCAGCGCGGCCCCGCACCGCCCTCGTACTCCGCCCCGTCCAGCAGCTGCCGCGTGCGCGAGGCCAGGAAGGCCGAGTTGAGCGGGAGCAGCGGCACGTGCAGGTACTCCTGCCCCGGGTCCCCTTCCCGGGAGCCGTCGGGCAGCGCCCCGAGCCCGGGGGCATCGCCCTTGGGGGCCGCGTCGGGACCCTCCGCGCCGCTNGGCAGCGCCGGACACCGGCGTGGCTCCGGCCCGGGGGCGGCCGCGCAGAGGCGGGGTGCGGGCGGTGCAGGATGCGGGCAACTCTTCACATCCTGGACGTGCCCGCTACGGCGGCGGCGGCACAGGTCCTGCTCACATGGTGCTGCTTTCGCTCAACCTTGGCCGCCGACACTGGGAGGGGGGGTGACACGAAGCCTGGAAGGGAGAAACAATCCGAGCGTGTGCGGGGGCGGGCGGGAGAGCAGGATGCCCGCCAGGCTCCAGAGGCGACGGGCGGGTTGCTGCTCGCTGCCCCCCAGCTCAGCTCTCCGCTCGTCCCTCGACTGCTTCCCGCCGCCCCGGGCGGGCTAGCCGCCGCCCCCCCCCCCCCCCGCCCCT
>WEKX01019076.1:145702-163370 GCA_013390025.1 Pitta sordida
CCTCGCCGCCAGCCCGGTCCCTTACCGTCGGTGTGCGCTGCGGGGCAGAGACTCGCCCCTCCGGGTCCCACCTCACTCCGCTGACTCCGGATACCGCGGCTCCCCCAGTAGCATCACTTCCACCGGCTCCACCCCTGTCCCTCCCATCGCTCTCCCTGGACGCATCTCTCTTTCATCGCAGCCGTTATTCTGTGCCTTAGGTCAGCGGTTTTTGGCCTCTCCTGGTACTCTTCCCTGTCTTCTCATCCCTTTCCCCCACCTCTTGTGCAAGTGCTCCGTCCTTTTGCTTCACCATCCCAAGAAGTGCAACTCTGGGGAGGCTACAAACCTCTGTTTATGTCGCTGTTTTGGAGAGAAGATAGTAAGACAAGCTGTACTTACTTGCAGTGGCAGCAGTATAACCTTCCTTTTCTCTGTTTTTCACTGTCCCCATCAGACGTTCACTGTAGTTTTTCATGGCTGAGCTCTGTTCCAAATCCTCTTTTAATACATTTTCCAATAACAAAAAACTCCAATCATTGTAAAGCTATTGAAATTACATTAAGGAACCTCAAAGCATCCTCTACACCAAGAAGCACAATGTCTTTTCTACAAAAGGTTTGGAAAGTGGGGCATTCTTTGCTTCTAAATTTTAATTTCTTTGTCAAGGGTATGAGAGGATGTTGAAAAGAAGCCTGGGTTACAAGGGCTGGCTGGCCAGCCTGCATATACCAAGTTAAAATGCAGCCCAGGTTAGTTCTGACCAAGAAGCTGTCACCAGCTAATTGCTGCCTGGCATTTTGTGTAAAATGCTGGCTTTGTGGCAGAACCAATTCAGCTCAATAAGACAGCTACTGATTGGAGGGAGGGGAAAAAAAGAAAAGGCAACACAACCCTTCGTTTATTTTTATTATATAGAAGTCTCAGAAACTTTTGAAAGATACAAAGACTAAATTGGTGTAGTAGTCCTCATGGCTTTAAGTAGAATCTGTATATTTCTGATATGTAGATAAAGGTATGTTGTTACGTACTTGTTATACTACTCTGTAGTATAACAAGTATAACTACTCTGTAGTATAACACGCTTTTCTGTTACAAAAACATGTTTTTTCCATAAAACTGTGATCACCATGAAATAGTTGCTTTTGTTATTTTACTTTCAAAACATTTTCAAACTGAAAAGGAAGGCTTCTTGGCGTGAGAAACATAACTGTTTGAAATTATTTCAGTAGCATCCAAAATTATACAGGGCAAGTTTATAGAAGCAGTGGCTTCACATGAAATTCAATGTGATGTGTACTTTCTGTGTTATTCTTGGTAAAACACTACTGTCTTATAGACAGCTTTGTGAGTCTGCTTGCTATTCCCTTAAAAATCAATTGAAGAAAACCTTTTTGTTTTTCTTCAGTATTTAAAATAATTAAGGGAATGTGATAATAACTAACACTTTAGTACTCAGGTGTTATATGGACACCTCTCTATAAATTTAGGAGGTTCAACAGAAGTGCACGTGTTATATATAGGAATATTTCTTGAATGACAGTATTTCACTGTTGATATTGCAGGAGAAAGAGCTGTTTGACCAGCAAGTATCAAGAGCTGAAGAAGTTTTCACAAAACCTGCCAGTGGAACCAACGTTAAAAAATTGATTTAAAAGGTGCTATCCACTTCTGTTATGACATGACATTAAACCAAATAATTTGACTAGCTTCTCCAGCTACCAAATTTCTCTTTTTTCATGCCTCAGTATTCCTCCCTTCTCCCAAACCTGCCTTTCCTCAGAATAGAGAGAAGTTCCTCTCCAGTGCTGTTCATGTCCATGCTCGTTTTGGTTTTCCCCTGATGTTTTCACACTTAGTCAGCTAGTTGTCATGCCTTTTTATTACCACTGCCTTGCTTTCTCATTTCCACTTCCCCATATGTAGATGGCATTCATGGCCTGCATCTGTACAAAAAAGTCTGCTCCGAAGACATGTTTCCTTACACAGAATCACACAGAATCACAGAAAATTATGAGTTGGAAGGGACCCACAAGGATCATCTAGTCCAACTCACCATCTAATACCCGTACAGCGACCAAGAGCACATCCCAGAGTATAATAACAACCTAGATGCCTCACAGTCTAGCAGGCCACTCTGAGCCCGAGGGGGCCCAGGGTCATCCAGCCCTCACCCCCCAGCTAGACCAGCTAGACCATGTCACTAAGTGACTTTCCTCCTTCCTACTGCTTCAGCTTCAGCAGTAGGAGAGGTAAAGAACCACAGATGGCCTGCACAGGGGGTCCTGAAAGGAAAGCATCACATTCTACACTAACATAGTCGTGTGACTGTAAACACCTATATATTCATCAGTAATATAAATGTTTACTGCTTGCATTATATGTCTATACGTTAGCAATTATGTATTCTCCAGGTTTTCTGCTGTCCTATTTTCATTTTTATGACCTGATAAATACACTCAATTCTTTAATAGCAACAGTAATTATTCTGAATTGTCATTGTTTAGGGAAAATACTTGGAGTCCTTTATCTTTAGGAAATATATTGGACTTTAATTTATATTGCCTTCATATGATTTCTATGAACTTTCACTGGAAGCTTTTGCTATTATCTTTAATTACTCTGTCCATAATCCTCATGACTCATCCCTGGAAATGTTCCAGACCATCCAGGTTGGATAGGACTTGGAGCAATGTGATCCCTGCCCATGGCAGGGGGATTGGAACTAGGTGATCTTTAAGGTCCCTTCCAACCCAAATGATTCTGTGATACATTTGTTTCTTTTGCTCTTAGATTTTCTCATATCGCTTAGATGCTTTCTCTGATATTGGTATCATGAGTTTTTCAGTAAGAACCTTTCAAAGTATGCCTTCTCAAATGTTTTACATTCTATTGTTGTAATTTCTTCATTTTCATTTATTCATTTTTTATATATCAACTTTGCAGAAAACCAGGTTTTCTAACAATGTTTTCACAGCTGATTTGCATTTGCAATCCTTTAAAATTGAAACTGATATTTTCAATTCAGATCTCAAAGTGATATTTTTTATTTTCACTAAACTTTTATTAAATATAAAAATTTCAGAAAGCAAACACTATGAATGTACTTCTGAACAGACCTGTTTTGAACCAAAAAATAAAACCTTGGAGGGGTTGATTGACACTCTTGCATTTTTTAAAATTCAATCAGAACTTCAAAGTACCTGTATTTGAGAGCTCAAATAATTTGTGCCTATTTTCTTTCTGTGTTCAAAAACTGTGGCTGAGCAAAAGCTCTTAACAAAACTTCTTGGCTGTCTTGCTTTGCAGCACAATTCCTATATAGAATATCAACAAGAATAGCAATAGAATTATAATAAGAACTATCATAATGCTGTAGATTTGAACTTAACTTTGTAAGGACTTCGTAAGTATTTGTTTTACCATACAACTGTACACTTTAAAGCAGTGAACTTTTTTTGTAGACCCTTTGAAATATTTCCAATGTTATCAACTTAAATAAAAAATAAATGTTGTGTGATAAACAGGACAAATACACAGCTCCCTAGAACACTACAAATACCAAAATCACAAACTTCCTCTGTGATCACATTTTGTTTAAAAAAATCTTGAGTAAGGGTCTGAAGTTCCAAAAAAATCGAAGTTCATTTTCTCAGACTACAGTGTTCCACTTGTGTGTAAAGAGTGCTTCATATAACAGTGCCATAAAATTAGTGATCTAGTGGCTAATTCTGGGAAAGGACAGATTGATTACGCTAGAAAACCTGAATTAGTGCTTTGATCCCTACAGAGCTCACTTATAATGATCACAATATGGTTCTGCCTAGTCTGTTGGAGAGCAGAACTTAGAAGTTAAAAATAATGTGGGATTTTTTCACAGTTAATCAATGCTGCAAGATTTAGTAGTGTCATTGTTTAGGATATAGTACAGGCAAAAATGTGATTCACTTTTTATAAACAGAGAAAAGGAGAGACTGTCTGCATCAAGAAGTTTATGAGCTCATGATTAAAAAAACAAACAACAAAAAAACTTGTATAAGGAGAGGCTTAGAGGCTTTTGCTTCGATCACAGAAATAACATTTTTATTTAAAAATACACCTCTGTAACTGCATTTTTCAATTCCTACACTATGAAAAGCCTCCACATTTTCAGCATGTAGAAGATAAAAACATAGTAGTGTCATGTAAAAAGCAGCACATTCTTATTACACTGTATTACAGTTTTTGGAATGATGACATTCTTTGGTTGCATCCCTATTCTGTAAAAATGTAGACCCCCAGTTAGCAGGGTAAAATTCACTTAAATTAGGATGCCGGCGGACATTAAATATGCACTTCTCAGAGATCATGATTTTGGAATACCAGCTAAGTTATGGAAGCACTCAACATCAGGAATGTGATTTGATGGTAACTGTTCACATCTGAGCCAGTTGATCACGTTTCTGTAGTCAGGTAAGAGTCATAGACGTCTGTAGGGACCATTTTCTGTAGATCTTGAGAGACGCTTAGTGTTTTATTAAAGACATAAAGGATTTCTGTGATCTGAAGCGCTCTATGAGCCGTGGGGATTTTGGCAGTCCAATGTGAATGCCTACATGAAGGGGTCTGAATCAAGTACTAAATCCTTAAAATGCAGGATCAGTATGGCCCACTGCAATGACTGAAAACATTATCCAAATCATAGTTTCTGAAGCTGCCCTGTAAGCATACTTATGCCCTCAGCAAGGGCAGGCCACAATGTAACTAATCTCTGTGATCTCTAATCCGGTGTTTTATGTATTAGCTTAAACTAAACCATCAGATTTACTAAAAGCTGTCAAAAACCTGTTTGACTTACTAAAAGCTGTCAAAAAACTGTTGATTTACCAAATACAAGGGTGTATTGAAAGAAATGTAAATGCAAAAGGGATTGGGAAACAGCAGGGTATGTGACAAAGAAAGTAAGCAATAGAGATACAAAAAGGGATGAAGGGGAGATGAGGGAAAGGAAGTTAATCATGGTGCATGTTACATTATTTCTTGCTCTCAGGTGCTAAAGTTGCCACAGGGATAATACTGATATGGGAGGCATAGTAGACTTTGAGACACTTTTATCTTTATAAATAAGCCGAAGGGGGCAAAACATATAGGCATTGAGTTATAGTCACAAAAGTAATAGCTGCTTCTGGTACAGAAGTGATACATTTTATTTATGGTTTTTATCTGCTTATAATTTTGCTAACTCCCACTGAACTGCAGAATGTAATACACTTGTAGCTGAGCAAATAAGTAGGACCATGAGGAGTGAGGAAAAAAAAAAAGAGAAGAGAAACTTTCTGGTTTTGTACTCCACAGAGAATGTCATTGCTTGCTGGATGACATCCTCCAAATCTTCCTCAAATATTTTGTCCTTTGTCTTTCATTTAATGCATCACCTCGAGGTGTCCAAGGCACATGCTATACATCCCTTCAGGCCTAGCTGGGGGACCTTTACTTAAATCCATGATTTTCCTTGAGGTGAGTTTTTTGCTCTTGTCTAGCCTCAGGACAAAGAAATAAAGGCTGCTTTATATAACATAGGGTATTCAATTATCTGTATACGTATATGAGGTACATATATAAATATATAAAGAATCACAGAATCGCAGAATATTCTGAGTTGGAAGGGACCCACAAGGATCATCGAATCCAACTCTTAACACTGTCTCCCTGGCGGGAATCGAACCTGGGTCTCCCACAAAGCAGCACTATACAAAAAATTGAACCCAGTAGTGCTGTGTGAAACAAAATTACTCCCAGCAGTTTAAAATTCATGATAGTCAACCTATTGCAGCAAGTTTTATTTGCTGGCTGGAGAGTAGGAAGTTGCAACCATACTAAACAACATCTCTGAAATTCAGAAAGAAGTAGACAAAAGATCTTAGAAATATTAAAACTGATGGAATTGTGGCTCATCAGTAATCATTGAAAAGAAGGTAACAACTGGATAGAACCTCAGGACATATAGAAGTAAATTTGGAGATCCATATTGTTGTGAAAATGCTCTTTAACATAAATATTAAAAAGGGTTGAACATATTGATGGCCAATGATATGGCTGCATTGCCAGCAGGTCAAGAGAGGTGATCCTGGCCCTCTGCTCAGCCCTAGTGAAGCAGTATCTGGAGTGCTGTGTCAAGTGTGGACTCCACAGTACGCGAGAGACATAGAGCATCTGCAGTGGGTCTATCTGAAGAGAGTGTGTCAAGAGTATCTGTTCAGTTGTGCCAACCAGTAGGCCAAGAGACAACAGGCAGAAAATGATGCACAGTAAATTCCACCTGAATATGAGGAAGAACTTCTTTACAGTGCATGTGACCATGCACTGGAGCAGTTTGCCCAGAGACATTTTGGAATTTCCCTCACTGGAGATACTCAGGAACCATCTGAACTCAATCCGATGCAGTGTGCTCTAAGATAAGCAGGGAGGTTGGACCAGATAGTCCACTGTTGTCCGTTCCAACTTTACCCATTCTGTGACACTGTGAAAAACATAGCTGTGTGGTGAAAAATGGCTGAGGATTGAGGAAGTATGAGGATTAGCTGTGAAGTTGTCCATGCATTCATCAATTCTAAGTAGAAATGCTAAGATGCAAAGGAAAGTGCCCAGTGATGTTAAAATTAGGTAAAGCCTGAACTAGAAGTCCTTCACCTTTTGAAAGGTGCAGTTCTATCCAGATGGTGTATAACAATAAAATCCACTCAAAGTATTGCCATTTGCTTGTGAATTTACCAAGCACTAAAGAAACAGAATATTAGGCTCTGAATTTTGCATCAAATACTTAAATGCCATCAATCAGCACGGCTGTGTGAGATCCAGTGAAGGAAATTAGTGTAAAAACTGCCAAAGGACCAATATTCTTTAAATCCTCCCAGTTCTAAAGTTCCCCTGAAGCATGTCATTTGAGGATAATAAATGCCAGGTCCTTCTTTCCCAGGAAGCCTAGAAGACTCACAGTAGCTTTGTACCGTTGGATCTGGACACTTGTCTGAGTAATAAATTGCTCTCAAAGTGTCAGACAAAACCAGTATTTCCACTCTGACTGACTGAAAAGGGCTAAGGTTTTCTAAATTTTTGGGAAATGGAGTATGATTCTGAATTGAGAACAGCAAAATCCAGAGTGGAAATCCAGATCTCCAAAGTGGAGATTTGTCATGCAAACACTCAAACCTTGGTGATTTTAATTTATTACTAGATTTAAGCCAGAAGCTCACTAGGCACCGATTTGGATGTGGAACATTAAACAACAGAAAATGAAAGGCAGATATACCCCTGCAGCATGATGGTTGCTCAGGTCATTAAGTGAATCAAAGCAAATCAAATTTCACCACTAGAATTTAACATTACTACATGCCCTTTATAAGAAAAATCAATAGTTAAACTTGTATGGAATATGCAAAATTAAATAGGATTTTCTAAAAGATGAGAAGGTTGTCTAAACTAAGCTGGTATAAATCCTGTGCTGTTTAATAGATTGAGAAAACTATTTACCACAGAGTAAAACTTCGAGTTACACAAACTAAACTATTTTTATGTTCACCTGAAATTACGATTTGCAGATAAGTCCCTTAACTAGACATGGAAAGATAAAAAAGACCTGGTTCGCTGGACTTTATAGTAACTCCAAAGAAGCAATGTTATTCACACCAGTAAAAAGCACAGACTTTTTAGTCCTGATTTTGAGAAACTCTGGTTAAGATATTCCTGTGTCAAATTGCCTTGTTAGTTTTGTTATTAGCTGAAATAACTGCTGTTGTGTTCATCCCCTGAGGTGCCCGTCATTGATCAGAGGCTCCAGTTCTGTGTTGTTCTATGTATTTAACAGAAAGAAGGTGCCCTGAAAACCTACTACAGGAAATTATATTAAGTTAGGGTCATCTAAATCAGAAGATAAATGTTAAGATGGTAGTGTAGTGTGTTGTAGAAATATAGATACATGTGACAGAGGTGTCCACTTAATCACAACCCCAGAAGCCTGCTACAGCTGTTAATCACTCTGCCCTAAAATTAATCTCAAGATACTCTAGCTTTGATATTCTGTCAATAACTCATTTTACCGGAATATTGTTGGGTTTGATATTTCGCTTGACTTCTACTATCCTTAGGCAAACAAAATAGCAGCTACATTTTCACTTTGAGGGGACAGTGCACACACAGGGAAATCTAAAACCAAAAATATTACACACTGAGGTGCTATCTGTGGTGCTGTTTACCATAAGATTAAAAAAAAAAAAAACGGTCACTGATTATTGAAAAACAGACCAATTATATTTGAGCTAGATTACCAATGATGGCGGTGGGTGACAGGAGAGATGAAGGAGGCAATGCATAGAAAGGAGAAGATCTGGCAGTGACACCAATGCCATGGTTACACATTGGGCATCAGCGGGAGCTTCTGCTGCAGAAACAGAAGCCTGGCTTGCTTTTTCATAGTCTATTCTTATTATTCTTTTTCATCACTTACTCACAATGAGTCTCACATCAAAGCAGAACTGCTAGATTTCTGCAACCTTTTCAACAAGCAGACCACCACAAATCTGCTAACATTAACATAAAATTCTGAATAGAGAAATTAGATACATATTCTGTCTGTAATAGAGTGCAAGCAAAATTTGTAATAGAATAGATTCAATAAATGAATAGAACACTTGTTCTGAGCTATTGGAGGTCATCGGAAAAAATAGAAGAGAATAAATAATTTAAATGTAAGAATAGNAGTCTTGCATGTTAAATAGTTCTGTACATTATATGTTATACAAACATGTCTATTATAAATTTTATGTGAAATTTAATGAAGATTAGAATCTCTTAAATTATTAATATGGATTTAAATAATGGTTTTAACACCCTGACTCTACCCAATGATGTCCAAACTGTATCATTCCTCTCTGTGCTAGAGAGAAATTTCCCTTCTAGGCCCAAATCTCAAATTCAGAATACATGAATTATATACATCTAGTTGTAAGTAAAAATCTATTAGCAAAACACACACCATTTTAGGTTAAAAATATAGCTCAAACTGTACTTGATTTGATATCTTATATTTGCACATTTTTTAAAATCAATAAATGGCATCTTTTCATTTAGTCGTAGACCCTAGTCTTCATTAAATTAACATTCTGCCATGAGTTACTTATATTTTCTCAATAACTTCAGTATGTTTTCTTTCTCAGTTCAATCCTCTTTCTTCAGTCTTTCAAAACAAAATGCTCAGTCTTTATTTTTATGCAATGAAAAGCGATCAACAGTGTATTTGGGTGAAGGTGCTCTATCACAACAGATGGAATATAAAAAGCATGATGAGAAGCTGATGTGTCTCTTATGAAAGTTATCAAAAATAATCTATATTCTGGGAATTCAATGTTGCAGTTTCCAGGATAACACATGATGCTTACAGAACACTTTATTGTTGATGTGTCGAGTTATATTCATCCTTTTACAAAGAAATGGGGAAAATGAACATGACCAAATCTGCTATGTCTGACCCTAAAGGAAATCTGTATTGGAAACACACCTCTGTGCTTTAGGCATCATTATAGAATCAAAGCAAAGGCAGTTTTTGAGTAAGCAAATTGTAAATACAAATTCAGTCTTAAAACAGAAAATGATACTAACATGATTAGATGTCCCTCATGGACTGATATATTTAGCATGCTTTCTGCTACTAAAGCAGGACTTCACTCATCAGAAAAGGTTACTATCTCTGGTATAAACCTCAGTCGGTAAATGTTCCAAAGCATTAACAGTTTTTCAGAAGAGATAGGAAGAATGTTCTATTTCACGAGAACATTAAAAAGCTTTTGAAGAGTACAGAATGCAATTACCCGAATAAGAACCAGGTCACAGTACTAGAGCTGCTGTCCTGACCCATGCAAAAGCAGCAGTTGTTTGGGTTTTTTTAAATGATGACTGATATTAAAGATGTGACATAATGACTCAGTAGATGCATACACTGTGCAGGAGGGAGCTGGACAGAAAGATCAAAAGTCATTTTCAAGAACAATATTAAAAATGTGAATTAAGGTTGCAGTTAGTGTTTATATATTTATCACTCTCAGGCCCTGTACAATCAAGAATACAAGAATTATGAGGACAAGGCATAAGTAATTAAGAGGTAATTTAGTCTATCATAACAGTAAGAAAACTCAACAAAGGGAGCAGACTTGAAGTTTTTCCATGTTATCCTTTCAATCTAATGGTGGCTCAGTGTAGACCATGGTCTGAGTTTTGAACTTAGAACACTTTGTGACAACTGATGCGAAACTAGTTTTTTCCTTAGACCAACCTTACCATTTTAAACAGATAAGAAAATAATCTCACTAAAAACTGTGTTTTCCTAGCAAAAGTAGTTGTCTCAAAGTTGATCTGAACCAAATCACCCATATCTTTTTTGGAGGCTGTAGTTGCCTTTTTATTTTAAATGTTTCATAGTGTAAAGCCTTTGTTATAGCTCACCCACTTGGAGATGTGGTTATGGAAATATAACTCATAGCCTAGTGATGATGTGGCAGAGGTCACAATACATGTTGAAAAAATAGATGTACTGGAATGGAAATTATTTTTCTTTTCTTCCTTTTTATTAGTGGATTATTCCAATCTTTAAAATTCCTATATTTTTAACTCATCAGAAGGAAAAAAAAAGAAGAAAAAACCTGGTCTGAAATCTTTTAACAGAGTGTATTGGGTGTTCAGGATGTAGATTAAGGTGCAGAAAACTCCTGCTCAAATCACAGAACCAGGAATATTCATTAAGTAATATCTATCTTTTGAAGAATTGAGTAGAAATGTACTCTTTGCCTATTGTGATCAAACTAGAAAATTTTCTAAATGTCTTTGCTCTCTTGATGTGAAATGTCCTATCACAATACTTGTGCAGTTCTATTTCAACTGTACTGTGATAAATATTTGGTGAAAAAACAGGAAGATGCATTGATTAAATAAAACCAAACCCAAGATTACCTCATTTAAAAAAGAAAAACCTGTGAATGGCATTGTCCTCATGGGAGATACTGCCCTTGAAGCCAAGAAGACCAACATCATATATACATGTACATATATTCTAGGAGAGGTAGAATTGCAGTACACTACAAATGCAATTGCCAAATACAAATTGCAATCACTCTGGTGGAGAATTTATTACCCTTTCCTATTTAAAATTTGTCTAATACCATCCTATTTCTCTTGTTTCAGCTGTTTCTTCTTTGAATCTACTTGTCATAGCGTGTAACATCCTAGTTATCAAATAGAGGGAAATGTCGCAGGCCATCCTGAGGGTTGATCATCTGATTAGCTAGGATACACCTAACCTATGGGGTACAGAGTAATCTTACAGGGGTTTTGAGCACTCTAAATACATTCTGAGTTCATATCAGGATAAGACAGTGTACCATGAGTCACCTGTACCCTTCTTTCTATTGGAGAGAAACTGCAGACCAAGAGGGAGATACAGCATGACTTATACTTTCGTAGGAGACATACCCTGACACATTTGGATGCAGTGCAGAGAGCTAAAATCATGCCTAGGCTTTCTGGTGATTTTGAGACTTGAAAAAGTTGTGAGAAGTTGTAAAATAACCCCAGGAACTTTATTTTACTTCAAAGTTTTATCAGGGTTCTTGTGTTAGACTTAATAATGGGGCAGAGTTCTATTGAAAAAAATGTGTTCCTGGTATTTTCACATTAGTATCAGCTGGTTCAGCCTCATTATTTGCCATTCTGTATGTCCCAAATCAGTCTTGTGCCTCCTTCATAGTGATTTGTAGTGCTTCTCACCTAGATATCCCTCCAAACTGTGCCGCAACACTTATGTACATTTGTACATATGCTAAATTTTTGTTTACTTTTGTGTCTGAAACTAGTCAGCGGCAATAGGAGTTCTGCCATCCATGAAAAAGTGCTTCTTTTGATTTAAAAATATCTTGAAGAACAAAAAGGAATTAGAAATAAATTTTCAATAATACGTCATGTGCAGTTTTCTAGAAAAAGCAACATTCTGGGTTTTTTCCAGAAATATTATACAAGGGTAGACATACATCTAATAGAGGAAGACAAAGGAGAGGGAAGATAAAATTCAAGATGTCAAAGGGAAACAGATCTATCAGTGGAAACCAGAAAATCCTTTCTGAAATGAAAATGAATGGTGCTCAGCTAAATCCTGCAGGCTGTATTTGGTTGTTTCGAGACACTTAATGGTCTGATTGCACACGATACTGTTCAGAATCTGTAAGCCATCCAGATGCTGACGATCACTGTTTTGGTAGGCCTAAGGATAATATCAGTGGAGCTGATTTTCCTGCCTTGCTGAATGAGAAAAGGATGACCAGCCTTTGACACGGCCTGGCAGGGAAGTTCACACCTCTTTCCTTTTCTGGAATGGAAAAGTTCTGGGACGGTAACAAGTTAAAATGCTATAATTAAGTTCCTGGGAAGAATTGAACCACCAGATTAATTAATGACATTTTGATAGATGAACCTAAGAGTTTGCAAAATTATTAATGACTGGAAATCATACAGGGTGTTCTTCCTCATTAATGTTTCATTCCTGTTTTTATTTTAAAAGTTGCAGTGACAATTCTGAGCGATCCACTAAAAAGGTATTTTGAATATTGGATTGAAATATTACACTGAGAAATTGATGCTTGGGCAAAGAATTGAATATTGTTTCTAAATAATAAGACTCTTTCAGAAGGAACTTCTCACTCTTTTTTAATGATTACTGCCTTTTAAATTCGATTTTTATAAGTTACTTCCCAAAGTGAAGAAGAATTATATGCAACTTTCCCTTTGTAATGCTTCTATTAAAGGGCCCTTTGTGGTTTAACAGGGAGTTTAGTTTTCCTTTAATTTCTGCCAAAGGAAATTGTTGGAATTTTTTTCTTCTTTTGCTTCTTCTTCCTACAGATGACCTGGTGTTGCTGTTGCACACTTGTCTAAGTACATCAAGTTGTGCATTAGAAAACTGAGTTGTTTTCAGTTTTCAACATCACACAACAGAAGTCATGAGGAAAAAACTACTATTTTATCACAGACTGTGACAGCACATATAAGAGATCTGTCGATACATTACAGAACAGGATGGTTTTTCTCCTTTATAAAATCTTAAGTTATGTGTAAAGACTTTATTGATGACAGTAAACAACAGATAAGGGGAGTAAGTTTTATGAAAACTGCTTCACTTCAGTTATGTCCATATGACAGCTTCGTTCTGAGAACTACTGTCTCTGCCTTAGTTCCTGTGTAGCCAAAGACATTTTCTTGCTAGATGTTTGTACAAAATACACTTTAAAATAATGCACCAAATTACTCAATATTCCAGAATGTGTAATATCAAGTAATGCACATCACCTTCCAAAACTCCTCACTTACATATTCATCTTGTGTACAGTAAGACCTTCCAAAGGCTAGATTAAATGTTTTCATAATCTGCTATTTCCCTTATTTTGTTAGCCTTGAAAAATTACCTGGTTAGAACTGTAGGCAAAAGTAACAAACCAAATAAATTAAATTATGCTCACAGTAGAAGATGTGGAAGTCATCAGTTCAACAAGTTAACTGTAGGTGGTTTTTCAGTCTATCTCTGTGTGTTATTGTGAGAATATGTAGGTGTTTTACACATTGATAAAATAAAATGACCGTGTCAGGTTTTCCAGTTTTGCACCTGAGAAAGGGAGGTTGGGAGGCATTAATTTTTTTTTTCAAGTTAAGGATATGTTGCTTTCAGCATCTTTTCCATAACTCCCAGTTGACTCATATCCTCACATCTGATAAGCGTCACAATCCTGGCTGTAGGTCTCATATTACATGAGTCCAATGTTAAAAAACCTGCCAAGTGGCAAAAAAATACCTCTGTTCTTGCTTTTATCTCTCGTTAGTCATAAAAGCAAAATTGAAATATGCAAAAGACACAGTATTTATGATTGAAATAATATTTCTTTGTTTTTATTCTTTATATGCATTTATGTTTGTCATTTAAGGTTGATATTATACATTTACAGTCTTTATTTTTAAATATTCATATCATTACTTTTTGCATACTGTGCATTGTGGCGTGAAAAACAGCTAAAATGCTGTATAACCATCAGGTCTAAGGATGAGATGCTCTGCTCATTATCCATGGGCAGAAGTGCAACACCCAGTGTATGCAATTCTCTGCCTTCAGGAGCAGTCTGGTTCTTCAGGAGTACCACCAGTTCCATCACCATGAAGCCCAAGGTTATAGGTCCTCTCAGAACTTACCTGGCCCCACGCAGGAATTACAGTTTTGATAACTGGACAGAAAAGACGGGAAACTACTAGAGCCAAGGATGCAAGGCTTAGGGTTTCAGGACACGTAGGGAGCCACCTCTTCTGGGTATCAGAAGCAGTAGCTGGAAGAGCTCTTGCCTGTCTATGTTTTAATTCTTCAGACCACTGCCAGGCCATGTGTGAGTCCGTAAAGCAATTAGCATTACACCATAAAAAGAGAAGCAAACAGATTTCATCTAGTTCTCTTGGGTGTAAACAACTTATAAATATTGAAGTAAAGTTCTAGTTTAATCAACGTCACTTCATACAACCATACAATCTTAGAATGGTTTGCATTGGAAAGGATCTTAAAGATGCCTTACACTAGATCAGGTTGCTCAAAACACCATTGAGTCTGGCCTTGAACACTTCCAGGAATGCAGCATCCTCAACTTCTCTGGGCAACCTGTTTCAGTGTCTAACCATCTTCACAGTGAAGAATTTCTTCCTCATATCTAAACCTACCTTAGTCCAGGTTAAAACCAGATGGTGTCCTACCACTATCTGTCCATGTAAAAAGTCCCACTCCAGCTTTCTTGTAGGTTCCTTCAGGTACTGAAAGGTACTATAAGGTCTACCAGCAGGGGTTTTTTCTCCAAGCTGAACAACCCCGTATCTCTCAGTCTGTCTTCATATGAAAATGACTAACCTTGACCATCTTGGTAGCCACCACAGTCTTGTCTTCATTGTTACTGGCATGAACTGGATAGATTTTGCTATTTTTATTCCAACTGCACAGGCTGTGGTGATACCTTCATTAGTACATATACAATACGGGCAGATACATGAAGCATGGTAAATGCCCTTCTTCATTTTCACAGACTAAAAGACTTTGTCATATTCATAGATACAGAAGAAATAAATGTTCAAGTATGGTTACATTTATGATTTAGACAACTTGTATATATTTTGCTATATTTTGCAGTTTTGGAGATTGGATTTTTCTGTGAAACCCTTATTCGCTGAAATCAGTGAGGTTCTTCTTAGGTCAAAAGATAAAAATCCACTTTAGTACAGGGGTGAGTGTCCCCGTCTCTCATGTGGGAGACCAGGTGTTCGATTCCTGCCAGGGAGGCAGTGGTGCCATCTAAGAGTTGGACTCGATGATCCTTGTGGGTCCTTTCCAACTGAGAATATTCTGTGATTCTGTGATACAGTGTGTTATCAGCTGCTGTATTTGAGCTGCTGTTTTTGGTGTTTCTTGATGGCAACTTAGTCTGCCAGACTCTTTGGATCTGACAACACTGAGAGATTGAATAAGGCAGGTAGGTAGGAAATGAAGTTATGTATATTTGCAAGGTACATATTTGTGAGTAAAAGCAATACTGACTGCTTTGGAAGTGGGATAGGCAATAGGCAATACATATACAATGAAGAATTTTATTTTCTTTATAGAGCCTTGCATAGATAGAAATCAAATCACCCATCCCCACCTTTTTTGTACCCATCAGTCCAGGTCACTTTTATTATCACTTCATTTTGAGATGTAGAATAAAACAAAGCAGTATGATTGCAGTTAACAAGGTCATGCCTTCATCTCTGACTCTGCCAGAACATCAGTATCATGACTGGAAAATGTGAAAACGTGATTGGATTTTGTAGAAAGGAAAATAGGAACTGGAGAGGGTTTTGGCACTAATGACAGTAGCAGGCAAAGAAAGAAAAATCCTGCTACAAGAAGGCTTGCTGTGGTTGTTGTAATTCTTTCTGTCTGAGTGGGTAAAAAAGCCCTTTCACCTCCCTTTTCTTCTTTATCTTTTACCTGGTCTTCTGGCTGGTACTTTTCCCATGCAGCCTGACGTTTGTACCAGCATTTAGTAGCCATCTCTGACTGCCATTATCTTTAGTGGAATTTTTCAGACACCAGTAGTCATTTTAAAAACCTAAGGTATTCTGAGAAGGAAATTATAAGGAAAGGGTGTGAAAAGAGTGTTTGAGAAAGTGGATCGTAAATCTCACGGGACTCTAAATTCTCTTAATGAGAGTGAGTACTCTTTTTTCCTTCTTTTTTTTCCAACAGAAATAAAAGAGAAATAGTAGAGAACAAGGTAAAACCTGCAAGGATTATCCTACCTAATACTGGTAGTCATATTGCTTTCTGCCTCTTACATATTTTTTTCCTTTTAGGTCAGCCCTTGTTGTACGCCCTTTAGGGCTGTGCCTGCACACAATCATGAGGGTTATAGGCACTGCTCGTACTTCACTGTTTTGTGCATTTTATAACTGTGACCACATATTATTCCAACTAGTGTTGTAACATAATCAGATGGTGATAGCATGGAAGTTACTTGCAAGCATAGAATCATAGAATAGTTTGGATTGGAAAGGATCTTAAAGGTCATCTAGTCCAAATACCCTGCCATGAGCAGGGACATCTTAAACTCTATCACGTTGCTCAGAGTCTCATCTAACTCAGCCTCCAATGTTTCCAGGAATGAGGCTTCTGCCATCTCTCTGGCAACCTGTTCCATTGTTTTACCACCCTCATTGTATAAAAATGTCTTCTTTATAGCTGGGCTGAACATACATATCACAGTAATCCCTCACTACTTCGCTGTTCACAATTCATGGGTTCAATAAATTGTGGGTTTTCTTTATGCCACCCAACCCCCCCCCCCCCCCCCTCCCCTGTGATATGTGAGGAATTACTATATTTTATCACTAATATTAGAAGAAGTTCCAAATTGAAGGCATCCCTTCTGCTGGCTGCTGAAAGGGACATACATGGGTAACATGTGAAGTAAGTGTGGCCTGGGTCCTGGCACCTCCCAGGAATGAAGGAAAAGCTGACTACTGTCACCACATGCAAAGCACAAAACCTCCCAAAATCAGGTCAATTTGTACAGAAACAAATGTTACTCTAAGAAAACGTACCCTGCTTTTCGGCATTCTGCTTGCCTAGAGGTGGACGGTAACAAGCAGTTTTCATCTTCCAGTGCATTGCATATAAACCTTTTGTTTATATTTTGGTGCTGTCTGGGTGGTATCTTCTGCCTATCTGATGCTATAGTTTTTCAGAGGCTGAGTGGCATGGGTTTGATGTTAGAGGTTTTGTTTTATATGTTTACAAAGGATAAGTTTTAATTGTTTTTTTTCTTTCCATCTCTCTTTCCCCTTGCCCCCCACAAGTCCTGTGGTGACATGGTACACCTGAGCGAATTGAGTCTGACAATGAGACTCATTTCAAGAACAGTCTAGTTACCACCTGGATGAGAGAACATGGTATCGAATGGGTGTTCCACATTCCTTACCATGCCCCAGCCACTGGTAAACTGGAAAGATGTAATGGGCTGCTCAAGACCACCTTAAAGGCACTGGGTAGGGAGACCTTTAAGAACTGGGACCGACATCTGGCTGAAGCCACTTGGTTGGTTAATACCAGAGGCTC